>PVIR01001930.1:0-111712 GCA_004026965.1 Petromus typicus
AAAAATGAGAATTAAGTTGTGTCTTATACTGGTACAAATCCCCATTATGGAGTGCAATCATGATGTGTATATTTAATGTACCAATAAAGATAATTTTAAAAAAATATATAATCAACCTTTAATTTCTAAAAATTTATTATACTAAAGACAAGTTGCCATTAACTCCCTTGGAGCACACCCCCTTGCTTCAGACATACTTATCCCATGCCTCATCACTTTGTGAAGCAATCTTGTTTCATGAACTTCTCTAGTTGAGCTGTCATGGCTACCTCAGTGTCCCGAACTGATTCAAAACATTTACTTTTCAAGATCATTTTGACTTTGAAAAAGACCCAGAAGTTTTATGAAGCCAAATCCAGTGAATAAGATGGATAAGGACATATTGTAATATTCTTATAAGCCTTCTTTTCCACTGGAGGTTACGCAGTAGTATTCATCGTACTTTTCACACCTAAAGAAGCACTCATGAAAGAGGACTTTGAATCTCTCTGGCCCTCAAAGTTTTCAGTCTATTAATGAATTTTAAGTACTTGCTGCTTTGTGTCTAAATTGTCTGTTATTGTGTCTATTTTCTCTACCTTTGAAGAGTGGAACTGATGTTTTAGGCATCCTAAGGGTCTAGCACACTGCCTACAATGTAGCCATTCAAAAATATGCATTGTTGCACTGACAGCATCCTAGAGAAACCATAGAATACTGACATAGGATGTTTGAAGGATGCCAGGGAGGTGGAACTCTAGAAAAATAGAGTTGCTTTGACTTATTCACTGCCGGGCCAACAAAGGGGTTCTAAATCCAGTGATGTAACATACTCTTCACCCCTAAATTGTAGAATTTCCTAACTCAACTACAACAGAGATGGAGAAATGGCTTGGTATTGTGACATAGCCAAATCCATATCCAGAGGCAGAGGTAAAAAGAAAAGAGTATACTTGTCCCTAGGCATTTATGTCACAGAAAGAAGGTCCTTGGATTCCCAGCCTCTGAACTATATGAAAGAAATAATGGTTCATCATAAATGACTCACTCTCCAGTATTCTGTGATCGTAGCACAATACAGACTAAGACCGTTGTTAATTATACCTCAGCAAAGCTTCCAAACAGTAAGCTAGCATTATCTGATAGTGTTAACATTCTAAATTTAACTCATATTTATTCCTTTTACAAGGAACAAATTATTGAGGATCACTCTATGTTGAAAACCCCATGTGCAAAAATGTCAAAAGCCAGACACCATTAGAATGAACGAACACAGTTAGAATAAACATATGAGAATGAATACGTGATCACAATTGCTCCCTATAAAGAGCAACTTGTGTTTGTGAATTTAGCTCTGAGGTGCCTAGGAGTTCATCAGTGGCAATGTGTTCACATTGATGGCAATGACCTACATCTTCCCATGACTTTCCATGATTTTAAATCCACTTCCTACCTTGTGCTCTGACACATTGACCCTCTGGCAAGCACAGACTTAGCTGAGCTTCTCCTCAAATGCTTGTCTAGGTCATTATCAGTTACTATGTCACAGAGTCAAAGACATCACAGTTTTCTTCTTGGGGAGAATTTACCTTTCCCCCAGGCTTAAAACTGTGATCAAATGCATGCTTCTATTTCTTCTAATTCCAAAAACTATTATAGTGCCATTTACATTTCATTTTCATCTCCTCTCCACTTAAACTAGACGCAAAATGGAAGCAATTTAAAAGCAGTCAGTGAAAAACAGAGCAGCAGGCGCCCTCATTTTTATGTTGCCTTCCTGGCGTCCTGTTGTGGGTTCATTCTTCAAACACTGGGTGGAGCCGGAAGGCCTGGCTCTCTCTTGGAAGAGGCCGATTTCACTTCCTTAAGCAATAGTCAGGGGGCAACACCATAGCCAGAGGCAAGAAACACTAAGTGTCAGACTGAGACAGGAAGTGCCTCTTCCGAGGTGGTAATGTCTCTATCAAAGGTCTTACCTCTTCCCTGTTTGGGAGGGCTTTGGTCACATGAGCACACTAGGTCACTAGACCCTCAAGACTCACCTTTTGTGACTGTTTCTGGATCTCCTCAAGGGTTGGGGGCCACAGATGCCAAATCAGGTCATACTATATGAAACTGATGAGTCTTTTTTTCTAGATTATAAAGATAAATCTGATTTTTTCCCATGAAAGCCTCAAGGAAGAGCTAATAAGTGAGTGAGCCCCAGGATATTATTTTTAGAAGAGCTAGGTAATCCTTGCCATTAGGGAAAATTAATTTCAGAGAACCTCATCTTTCCTGATGATTTTGTATATTAGAGATCAAACCCAGGGCCTTTGTATCAAGCTACATCTCCAGCCATTTATTTATTTATTTTAATTCCGTTAAGTTGTCCATTAAGTTGCCCAGGCTAAGCTCAAACTTGAAGTTCTTCTGCTTTAGCCCCAGAGAGTTCTAGGATTACAGGTGTGCACTACCGTGCCAGGCTGAGGGTCTCTTGGAAAGCACATCCCTGTCATGCAGGTTGTGCAGGCCCATGAGGTCAGAGCAGCAGGAGAAGGGCCTGAGTCAAAGCCTCTGCAGCCAGCTGTCCAGCAACTGTCCAGTGTTGCTCACATGGGTCCCTACCCACTGTAGCCACCATAGCCAGCACAGGACTTGGGTGGGATTTGAAAATGTCTGAGCACATGGCCTGTCCGCACCAGAGTGTGTGTGTGTGTGTGTGTGTGTGTGTGTGTGTGTGTATGTCGGGGGGTGCTGGGTAGTTCCTTTAGGAATGGCTCACAAATTAAATTATTCCAGAGAATTGCATGAAACAAGCCAAAAATCATCCCAATTTTTATTTGAAATGTGAGGGATGGAGCAGTCAGGGGAAAGCTGGCTCTACAGAGTGAACTTCAGCTGAACAACAGAGAAGGATAAAAAGAGCAAAAATAAAAGTATGTCTCAGAAGTGGGGGGCAGTGTGGGCTCCCAGAAGAGTCACTATACCTGGCTCCTGTGGCATCTGTATCTTTATATGCTGCCCGCATCTCATGCGAGACCACAAGAAGTTCCACCTGCAGGGTTCTGGGAACTACTTGGCGCTCACCTGGAATCCGGTAATTGACAGGTCCTGCTTGTTTTCTAGTTTTGCTACATTCCACCTCCTAGGAGGTCATGGTGGACCTCTGTAGTGAAACCCCCATGTGCGCCATGTGGACTTTTGCTCTCAAACAAATGTGGTCTCTGGTCAGAGTAGGATGCAGAGAAGCATTTGAGGCCTTCAGGCACTAAATTCGAAGTCAAGACAATTCCAGCACTGTCCTGGTGGGGATGTTAGGCTCTGGAGCCAGAAGGCTGCTGAGCCACATGATGATGTGATATGAATGCAGGAAAAGATCAACTGGAACCAACTTCCCAGAGACTAGTTTACACCAAGAGAATTCATCTTAGGAGATCTTTCACTTCCGAGAGGTAGGAATTGTAATATGTTCATCCCTGCTGTTTTAGAGTCCGAGTGGCATCCTGAAAATCACCTGTGTATCTTCATTAAGTTCAGACTGCAGGAAGTAGAAGAGGTCTAATGAGGGCCTGAGTCAGGGATGCTCTTCTCAAAAATGATCTCTTCCAACCATATTCAGAAATGCTTTACGTCACTGCATCAATGCAAAATTAATAATTTCCACTTACGATGAATAATTTATCACTAGACTCTACTGGACTGTGGAATACCAGTGTCCGTGCTAGGTGCACTCAACTGCATTTTAAACTTTAAGGTTTATGTGTATTTAGTCTTTATAATTTGTTATTATCAGAGCTTGCTTGTCTTTTCCAACTGGAAAATCACAGTAAATGCTGGCTCTAATGCAAAATTCAGCTCGTGTATGTGCTGAGCCCTGACTATTTAAGTCCTTCTCTATTATCTGCTCAGGATCAGTAAAGTTTCTAAATTAGAGTTATGAGATTTAGGGAAGAAAGCACAAGACCAAAACTTGCATGAAATAAACTTATACTAAAACAGTTATCTGAGTTTAACTTTAACCGGGCATTTCATGTTGAGTCTGACAGTCTTATTCCATATGAACCGGGAAAGTCTAAGTTGATCAAAATGCAGGCTGTAAAGTATCATTAAATGCAAGGTGTAGCAATAAAAGAGGACTGGTCTGAATCTGGATTATAATAACGATATTATTAAAAAGACAGTTCATTCTAGAAAAAAATCAGTTTTGTATATTAGGCATTGGAGAGATGTGTGTGTGCTTGCATTCATGTGTGTGTGTGTGTGTGTGTGTGTGTGTGTGTGTGTGTGTGTGTGTGTGTGTGGTGCTGATTGCACCCAGGGCTTCATATATGCTAGGTAGATACTCTTCCACTGAGTCGTGCCCTCAGTCTAAAAAGTCTTAATGATAGTTTTGTTTCTATTATTAATTTTTGTATGACTCAGAAAAATTAACCTTTTTTCAGACATTAAGAAGTTGGAATACACACTTCAAAATGGAAGACAGAGGTGATGATGATAAGTAACACTAATTCCTATGCTCTAAGCTACTGTTTTCTACAGACAAGTAGTTCCACTGACTTGTGTTTATCCTGGCCTTTACATTTTTTCCCCAATGCCTGTTACATCTGTTTCATGTTTTCTCACAAATTAGAAATTATTATTATTCTTTTTAAAATTATCTTTATTGGTACATTATGAATACACATGATAATCACATTCAACATTAAGAGTTTGTACTAGAATATGACATGACTTTTCTCATTTTTTCCCTCTTCCCCCCACCCTGCATCCCCCCACCCCCTACATACACAATCGTTTTTATTATTTTAAATTATTTTTTAAAAATTATTACTACATTCGTTTTCCCCTCATTATTTACTCTTATACTTTCTTTCCTTTTAAATGTTTTCTACTTCACAATATCAACTGTACATACAACAACTCACTTACAACTTCATTTTCTCACACCGGAGAAAGATATGATATTTACACATCTGTGACCTGTTTATTTCGCTTATGAAGACATCCTCAAGGTACGACCATTTGAGAAAGAATGGCTCAATTTTATCATTTTTAATGGCAGAGTAATACTCCATTCTACAAAACAACCACATCTTCTCTATACAATGTCCAGTTGATGGACATTTGGGTTGTTTCCAAGACTTAGCAATCACAAACTGAGCTGCTATAAACATGGGTATACATATGTTGCTGTAAAATGAATCTTTTAATTCCTTTGTGTATATATCTAGCAGAGCAATGGCCAGGTCAAATGGGGCCTCCAGTCCTATTTTTTGAGGAATCTCCACACTGATCGCCACAGGTGGGAGTCTACACTTCCACCAGCAGTGGAAAAGGGTTCCCTTTATTTTGCAGCCTTACCAATATCTGTTGCTGGCTAATTCTGAAATGGCAGCCATTCTTTGTGGGGTGAAATGAAATCTCAGAGTTATTTTCATCTGCATCTCTCAAATGACAAATGATGTCGAGCATTTCTTCATATACTTCTTAGCTGCTCTTACTTCTTCCTCTGAAAAGTATCTGCTCATTTCAGATGCACATTTTTGAACTGGGTCTTTAAATTTGGGTGGGCTGATTTTTTTAAGCTCTTTATATATTCTAGATAGTAGCCTTTTGTCTGAGGAACAGCTGGTAAAGGTTTTTTTCCCACGTTGTTGGTTGCCTTTTCTCTCTGTTAGTGGTTTCCTTTGCTGTGCAGAAGCTTTTTAAAAGAATGAGGTCCCATTTGTTGATTTCTTCTGCCAATTCTTGTGCTATAGAAGGTTTGTTCAAGAAGTCTTTCCCTAAGCCAATGTCTTCAAGAGTTTTACCTAACCTGTTTTGCAGCAGGTTCAGAGTGTCTGTTTTAATATTTAGGTCTCTTATCCACTTTGATTTTAGCTTGGTACACACATTTCATATTGATTTTTAGGGGGGCATAGTTCACATCCCTCCACATTGCTACATTTTGTGGTCTCATTGGACTGAAAATGGAACTTGCTGTTACTAATGTGGAAATTCATTTCTACTTCAAGTTCAACCCAAAAGAACACAGTGCTTACTGGAGGATTTTCTTGAATAATAAAAATTCTCAATTTGGGAGTGAGACAACAAAATTCAAAACCATTACTTACTTTGGTTCTTTTTTTAAAAAAGTAAATGAGGCAACAAAAATATGATGATTCCTTTATCTCTGGAATGTTGTTTATAAACTGTCAGCTTTGAAGATTTTTAAAATGTACATTCTGAAGAAAATAACACATTCAATATGCCTCTGGTTGATAAATAACCTCTAAAGTTTCCAGGGGATAAAGATCTATAAAAGAAATCATTGAACTATCTGCATTATTAATAAGATTTCTTTGGCATGACTTTCTCTCTCATATATATATATATATATATAAAAAATCATATAGTTCAGCATGACCTTAATTAAACAGAATTACAACCTAAAATTTAGTCACAAAAATAGCCAAAGATATAGTGTTTTCTCTTGAAAGTGGCAAAAAAGGAATTGTGGATTGACAATCATTAAGATCAGAGGCAGATGCAATTCTGAGAGCCTCTGTGTGTTTGTTTATTTCATCTTCAGAAAAACTTTGTGGTTCAGAAATTATCAGCCCTCCCCATTTGCCAATGAGAATATGAGAACACAGTAAGACGGGCCAAGACCCCAAAGCTACGGCAACAGGGCCACAGAGAAAACTAAGTCTAAAAACTCCAAGTAGAGAAAGCACATTCCTTCTGCCTTTTGAAGTAAATCACAGGTTCCTACTTTCCGAAGCAATGGAAGAGCTTGGGTTAGACTACTCTCCAGTGATGACGTCTGTGGGTAGAAATGTTGAACACAAGAGCTAGAATCCACTAGCATTTAAAGAAAGCAGGCAGCAACAGAGAGTGTGCGATCAAAGACAGCAACCATATTTCTGAAAAGCACATTTATTTAGCTCTCTCCCAGTTCACATTCAGGTCTGTCCATCCTGTAAATGATAGAGTGGAGACAGAATGAGCCACTTGCATTGGCCTGAGGAGTCAGAAGATGGAAATCTGTGAAGGAAATACTGGAATTAGAACAAAACAAAACAAAACAAACCCTTAAGAATGCAAGGCCCAAATTCTCTACAGACTACTAAACTGTGGGGGAAATCAAAGTATTGACCCTGAAAGGCTGAGAAAGCTGGATATATTTTCTAGAAACTTGAATTTAGATTTGTGACTCGCCTGGCTAGGAGGCTTGGAAAACATTTCTCAGTTTTCATTTGATGTCAGCTCTCTTAGAGAACACATTGTAGGTTGAAAGAGTTCTCGCCAGCTTAGCAGAAAGGGCTCAGAAGGAGTAGACTTACTCTGATGAAGCCCCGGTCAAACCCAGACAAGATTTACTCAGAGGCCTGTGGGTACAGGAGATCTAAAGATCATCTTACAAAAATCAAGGACAGGATAATCAGCTTCTATCACTATAACAAATATCTAGTTAGCTGCCTTTGAACATTGAATGGAAAAAATTAAGTGTAGACTTTAGAGCTAGTAAAGTGTGTCTTCAGAAAAGGGAATCCCCTTACCAAATATCTAAGGATCTCTCAGTAACTCACTAACACAAGTGTCACTTATAGGAGACATGTTATTCTCATCAACTTTGAGTCAAATCTATGACTGGGTGCAGATACCGTACAACACCTACCTAGGTGGAATATCTTATTTAAAACTCTTTCTCTTGATAAACAAAGCCTTAGTTTTCACTAAAAATCTGAATTTACTTTTTAAGTAGCTTATATTGATTTGATGCACCATAACCATCAAGCTCATTGTGAATTCCTAAGGCTCTTCTTCCTTGAAAATGCAGATAACGATGTTTAAAAATCTTTGTCCCAGTAATGGGGTGTGACTCTTTCCCTATGCCTTCTCTTAAGCTCCCAGGAGAAGTGAGGTGTTAGACACAGTGTGAATGGAAGCCATTAGCCACGGAGGTCACAGCTGTAGTCTGGTCAGCAGGGTGACATATTGTTAATGCAGCTTTCGGATTTACTGTATAAATGCAAATGAGGAGAAATGGGAGACTGAGCTCCCCAGAGACTAGACTTTGTCTAGTGGGGTGAAGAGCAATCATTGTGATGTCATCCTCCCAATCAGCCCTCCCTCCTCCTCTGCCATCCTTGACAGTACTGCATTAAGATGGTCCAGTCTCTTCTTCTCTAGCCTAAGCCAGGCAAACCCTTTTACTTTAATGACCTTTGGGAGGATCCTGACATCTTACACACTACACAGAATAGAACAAGAGTTAATAAAGAAGTTGGACAAAGACAGGAGAAGAGGGAGTGAAGAAGGAAAGGAGAGAGGGAGGGAGGGGAGAGTAAAAAAGAGAAAAATTATCAATGATAAAAGGGGACATAAACTTGGAATTCTCTGAATGAGAACCGGGACCTCCAGAGTTGCCTTGCTAAAGTTTATCCCAACTTTGTCACAGTGGAGCCACGTGACATCCCTTCTCTCCAACTCCCCTGGTGCTTGTGTACAAATCCACTCGGCACCCCAAGAACGGCGCAGTCGATGCCTGTGGAGTCATCTTGACCTCAAGTGGTGCCAGCACATGGCAGAGCACAGTCCCAGGAAATCTGCCTGCTAAATATAGAGTGCGTTTTTGAAAATGCTGTTGTGGCTGCCGAGTTGGAGGAGACCTGCTAGACACGGTCACAGCCAAGGGCAAAAGAACTGTTTCTGAACTGTGTCAGCATGCAAGGACCTACATGGAACCGCAACGGCCCCTTCTCTGTATCTGTGGAAAATTACCATGGTGGACTCTGTGTCCTTTGCATCCATCATAATCCTGCAGCTGGCCACATAACCGTCTCTCTAACTGTCACAGCCATCCTGAGGGCTGGGCAGCCAACCAGCTTTATACCCTACGACACTAAGGACTCAGAGAGTTGGTGTCACTGCCCCAGGGAACAGCGCTACTGTTGGCAAGGGGGTATCTCTATGAGAAGAGAGAGTCACTTCAGGTGAGGACTTGGTCACGAAACTATGGGAGATTATAAAGAAAGGATAGGCTGTTCTCACTGCTATTTCACTGCCTAGAAGTAGATAAGTGATTTCCTTACTTGCTAGCTGCACTAATCCATTAAGCATCACTTGGTCTGGTTCATTTAGGCCATGGTAGGACATAGAAGTCAACAAGAAATTGTTTGTCCATAATCTGCATCTTTTACCTCTTGGCCTGGCATATGACTCCACACCAAAGCCAAGGGGACACCTTCGTGTACCTGTAGCTGAGAAGGCACAAGGTAAAGAGAAACCCAGTGTGGAAATGTATTGTAACTCAACATCTCTACCAGGATAAAAACACTTGTTTATCAGTGAAATAAGAATTTGTAATATGTTTCTGTGCTTGGCCACTGTACAGAATAGTGTACAGAGAAATTCACACACACCTGTTACTGCTTTCTAATATAGTTGAGTCTGAAAGGAGATATGAGAGCCAGGTTTTAACATGGTGTGAGTTCTGCTGTCTGCATGTTCAGATCCAAATCCCTCCCTCTCTCTCATATGAAGGTGACATCGGGCAAGGGTTGAATGTCTATGCCTCCTCTGGAAGAGGAAAGAAATAACACACATTCACAGTGTCAATCTCCAGGTCAGTTAGGATAACAACACACAGAATGCTCAGAAACACAGCTAACATGTGGTCACCAGGGGACAATTAGCTGTTGTCCCGCAAGGATCGAGCTGAAGGCAATTTGCTTAGCTGTGCTACGTTGGACAGACAGGGATGGCACAGAGCACGGTATTTCCTGCATTCCCTATGACCAAGGCTATTTGTTCAGCTGCTCAGGAGAGCCCTGGCTTCTTGTAGGCAGGCATGGCCAGTGCCCTGGGTGTACTCGACATAGTGTTCCCTCCTCTGGGTATGAACAGAACGGGCTGCCTTGTGTAGTGAACCGTAACTCAATACCATTCAGTCCCCACCTCGCAGAGAACTTCAGGGAACAAGCCGGGGGATATAAAGCACAGGTGCACAGAGCCCAGTAAATGCTCAGAAGGGATGGGGTAGGTGACACCGAGTCTCAGACCGTGGACCAAGTGTTCAGATGCTAAAAGCTTTTATAATCCTGTCCCATGTGCTTCCCCTGGGGCTTGCAACTGCCAGGGGACAGCGGCTCTGGGAGTCAGAGGGACTCAGGAGATACAGTCTGGTTGTTTGGAGGGGCCGTTCGGCCAGGAAACTGTCAGAGCAGGTTCTGCCGGGAAGACTGTGCTGAAGGCCTCTGAATCTTATACAGGATGGAGCTGAGAGTTTGTCTTTAGCTCTGCGGCTTCCAGAACAAAGAGCATCTCAGCAAGGGAGTTGGTGATGCCTCCTGACAGGAGAGGCCTATTACTCACTAAGCGGTGTCTGCAAAAACATGATAAGGAACTTCACACAGGGTCCTGACAATCACAGATGCACAGACCATAGGAAACTCATTCATCCACTCCAGTTCCCAGGGCTGAGGGCTCAGAGGCGCTGTCTTAGGTGTTCAGGGGCATCGGATTTTCTTTGTGCAGATACCGAGCATCTAACACAATCATGTAGATTTTAAATTACTCCACCATAATGTAGTTTTGCTACTTTTGAGAATATGTCTTCATAAGACAAAAATAATGCCTCCTTACAGCTTGATCTAATCCAGAACGTCTGCTGAACTGAAACATTTTTAAGACTTTTGTTTTCAAAGAACCTCCCACATACTCAGCTCAGGTCACAGAGAAAGCCCTCGGCCCTTCACCCTGAGCCAACAACCACAGTGGGAGAAGAAATCCAGGGAGACATTTGCATTCCAGGCTGAGATGAAAGATGAGTTGAATTTAAAGTCTATTAACTCTTATGACACAAAGGGTCTAAATTTTTCTTGAGTCTAAAATATCACTATTCAACCAAAGGATGATAAACATTGTGATTGCTCTTGACTGAACTCCTCACACAGGGACTGCATCTTAGGCATGAGTTCAATGCTTAAATTACTCCTGTCACTTCTTGCCACCTTCTGATCCATCCAGATCTGTGACGCTCCCAGCAAGGGTCACAGCCAGAAAGAGGTACTTCCGGTGAAGTAGGAATGATGGATTCTGGTGGTGTTGACTTCAGAAACACACTGAAAATAAGAACAAGGAGCTGAGGTATCTATCCTGCCTAGTTGTGCCAATGGCTGCCCTTGTATTTGCCCCTTCAGACAACAGCTTGTTCCTGACAGGAGCCTCCGTCTTGCTTTCCCCTCCCGTGGGAATTGTCAATAACCTCACATTTGCTGCCCATCTCTTCTCATTGCAGCACCAGGTCCATTAGGGCCTGTACTTCATTTTCACTGTGTATTGAGTCCTTAAAAGGGATCCAGCACAGGAGGTGGGCTCCAGAGACTTACTAAGGAGTAGTAACGAGAAAATGGGACCATCTAATTGACACTGAAAGAAGAGTTAAAGAACATCTTTGGTCTGCTTCCCCAAGAATCAGGCCTTCGGCTGCCAATGTGCTTTTACAGGCCCTGGGAGTGCTCTAGAGATGGAGCCTTTCAGGAACTCAGCATTGGGAAAGTAAGGAGGTGCCACACAGAGTTACAGCCCCTGCTACCAGCAAATCATCCTGTTCTGTGACTGGCTTATTTCACTGAGCTCGATGTCCTCAAGGTTTAACCATTCTGAGGCATGTCAGAACTTCCTCTTCTTTAAGGTTGAATACTGTTTCGATGCATGAGCACAGCATGCCTCACTTGCCCATTCAGTCATCAGTGCCCTCCTGGTTTTTCTCACCTGTTGCTTCCTGTGAATGATGCTGTGAAAACATGGGTGTGAGATTATCTCCTGGAGACACCGCTTCCAAATCTCTTGGATATATACCAGGAAATCAAATTGCTGAATCATATGGCAGTTCCGTGTTTAATTTTCTGATCCACATGCACACTGTATCCCCTAGCTGCTACCCCACTTCACATCCCATTTGCTGTGCACAGGGGTCCCAGGAGTTCTGCATCCCCACTAAAGTTATTGCTTAGCATTTTTTTTTTTTTGAGATAGGGTCTCACTTTGTAGTTCAGGCTCAGGCTCAAACTCACATCACAGCAATCCTCCTGCTTCTGCCTCCCAAGTGCTGGGATTACAGGTGTGAGCCACCACGCCTGGCACTGTGGTATGTGGTTCTGATTGCTGGTGGGCATAAGTCTATCCAGCATTGTTGTATGTGGTCTCTAGGGTCGAACCCAGGTCCTTGCACTTGCAAAACAGGCACTGGAACCACTGAGTTAAATCGCTGGCTCATTGCTTAGCTTTTTGATAGCAACCATCCACATGGGTGGGAAGTGAGAACTCTCTGAGGTTTGATTTACATTTCCCTAATGATTCGCAATGCTCAACATCTTTTCAAATGCTTATTGGCTATTGGTTTTGTTGTTGCTGTTGCTGAAGAAATGTCTGTTCAGATCCTTTGCTCAATTTTAGGTTTTTTCTTTTGTTGTTGAGTAACATATTTTCTTTTGATAACTGTATGGTCTAAAATTTTTTATGCACAATTCAGACAGAAAACATTCCACAGTTATCAAAATCATTTCTCATGCTTAAGCTTGCTTTACCCTAGAGTAGACTTCAAGTCTTTGGCTCTCATATCTTCTGCAGACTCAGCCAGTCATGGTGGCGCATGTCTATAATCCTAGCCTTATCTGTGATATCTTGTGAGGTAGAGGCTGAATTTGAGGTCAAGCCAGTCTGGGCAATTTAGTAAGACTTTGTTTAAAAATATAGTGAAGAGATATTGACTGGGTGTGGTGGCGCACACCTGTAAACCTGGCACTTGGCAGGCTGCAGCAAGACCAGCAGCAAGACGATCTCCGTGAATTCAAGGCCAGCCTGGGCCACATAGCAAGACATTGTCTAACATTCCCCCCCCCACAAAAAAAATTAAGAAAAACAGTTTAGGATTGGGATCAGTGTTAGTGTACCTCCACTTCAACCCCCAGTACCAAAAAGAGGGACAGCACTTTCTCAAATGGTTTATTATATCAGTTCATTAAGTTTGTTTAGAGCTGCCAGAACTTTAGATCTATCTGACATGTCTGTATCCAAAGAGATAGAAAATTTCAGATTAAAATGGTTATTCTGCATTTATATCAACTCTCCAGGGAAACAACAACAAAAAAACCCGGCATAAACGCTAAGGAAGGAATTTCTCCAGTCAGAGTCTCTCTACAAAGAGACCTCTTTTGAGGAGTTTCTATCCCTTAATTTATTTTTTTATTTTGTTGGTACAGTTACGGTATACATAATGATCATATTCATCACAAGGAACTTGTAAATATATATGATGTATCTAGATTCTTTTTTTTCCCCCATTCCCTTCCCCTCCCTTTGACCCCTCAACAATCAACTGACCTTTCCTACTTCATTCACCAAAATGTCATGGATCAAGTGTACGAAGTCCTTTAGGCTCCGCCTTTAGAGACAGAACAAGTTAAGACACCTGTGGAAACTCACAGTCTCATCACAATTAGCAACGACTCAAAGTTCCTCAATGTGGCACTAAAAGCACAGATGGAGTTGGACTTGGTGGCACATGCCTGTAACTATAGGACTCAGAAGGGTGAGGTGGGAGGATGGCCTTGAGTTCAAGGCCAGCTTGGGCCGTATAGTGAGACCCAGTTTCGGCGGTGGGTGGGGGGTGTTGCGAGGGGAGTATATGTAGAGCCTTAGCAACCAAAAAGGATTTTAGGAAAAATTTTCTATTGGTGACTACAAGGTACATGTGTAGTGGAGTGAAAAGATTCTCCAGCCTCTGTTCATCAGTAGGGAAGGGGGCTGAGCCCATGGCCTGAAGAATACAGTGCAGTACCGAAGAATTCTCAACTGTACCAAGCCCTGCTGCCCGACAGGAGGAGTAAAGAAGAAAGATGGTAATGTATGAAGGACTTAGAGGCTGCTTGTGTGATAAATCCTGACTCTTCACTTGGGCTTGAAAATACATGCAGATATCTGAAGGATAACTGAAAAGGAACAAAAACTTAACCTGACTCCACTTTGTACCTTTTTCATTCTCTTCTGCTGAGACCCTGGATTTCAAGAACAGCAAGTATGATGGACAAATATCTTGTGACAAGTACTGAACTCATCTCCCCTCAGTAGCAGCAGTGTGCTTATTTCTGCAGATGGCAAAGCCACTGCTGACCATTCCCTAGAAAATGATTGACCAGACCACAGTTTGTCCAAGACTATGCACACTTTGGCTCCCCTTCCCTATAGAGTGTAGGACAGTGGTGGCAAATGTATGGCATGCGTGCCTCAGTGGACACGCAGAGCCCTCTCAGTCAACACTTTAACCAAGTTGCCCCAGCATCACTCCAGCACCTGAAATCTCCTAATTGATGGAAATGTTGGTACTTTGTGATCAACAAGTGATTTTGGAGCACTTGGTCTCCAAATCATTGATCTAGGGGTTCCTGTTAGTATCTCAAAGACAGGGCTAAGGATGTGGGTCCCCTTGGGTCCTGGTATACCTGTGCTGCTTTAAATTCCTTTCCTGACTTCATGTCACTCATCTTTTAGACTGACATCTTGGGGCAGGTGGCAGAACAGAATTCACTGGAGGCTCCCTGACTTACTCTAAAACTTCTTTAACAGAAGGAAAAGGGAATGTGGGGAGGAGGCAGAGCAGGCCCTTCATGATGGTGAGGCAGACTCTGTCTAATTTGACTCTTACATAGTTATTTTCTCTGCAGAATATACATTCTCTGATGTCCCTTGACATGATGCAAGTATCGATGATAAGATTATTGTAGCCATAACTATTCCTATAGTCCAATAAGCAATTGTGTAGTCAAGCAAAGCAAGAAATTGGTATAATTTCATGGTATAATTTCTTCCTTTTCTGTGCCCTTTTAAAAATCTTTAAACCCATTCACTTAGTAACATGAATCTAATCCCAACATAGTGGAAAAACCTGAGGCTGCAGAATGAACAGTGGTTTTATCTTGCCTTCTGGGCAGGGAATTTCATCTTGATTAAAAGTGACTTAGGGCTACTTTCAAAGCTATAAGATTATTTTCTAATAAGATTATTTTTACAGAGCTTTAAAAAAACTGAATGCCTTCTTAAAGAAGAGCATGGAGTGAAGGGTGACAGGACCAAGGGAGACAGGAGATCTGTGGGAGGTGTCGTCAGGCCGAGGGCACAGCCTTCCTGTACCAGTTCACTGAGCTGAAGCTCTGGGATGAGGCGGGTCCTCATCAGGCTGAAGACAGGACCGCTGCGGGCAGGCCAGCAGGGCCCCAGGGGGATATGTCACTGAGGGCGTCAGGGTTGTGATTAGAAATACCAGCCAGGCCCACGGGAGGGAAGGGGGAGCGCCTCTTGCTGTGCCTCCTTCCGGCTGACTTCAAGTGTCTCTAGCTCTCAAAGGCAAGAATCTCTTTCAGACTTCCAATCTCTTCCCTCTCCTGACCTTAGATCCTACCATAAAGCAAAGGAAACACAAAGAAGTGGTGGAGCTGGGTGGTGGGTCTGTGCCAGGGTTTTCCTCTTCCTCCAAACACAGGGGTATGTTGGAAGCTGGACAGCAAGCACATCCCCCCGAAATGGCAGAGCACTGGTCACACTGTCCCAAACTCTCCAGGTGCTCCAGCAAGTCCCACAGGTGGAGGTGTTGACAGTGAGTACAGATTTCTTTTGCTTGATTTGGGCACAGTGCTTTGAGTGCCAGTGCCCTCCACCCGCTGCTTTAAGCTCTCAGCCACCTCTACTTGCCCTTTAGCAACAAAGCTAAACCTTGGAGGCTATCCAAACTCCTTTCTGATGGTCCCCATTGGGCTGCATTAGATGTCCCTGATCACTACCTCTGTCATCACCAGTTAGCACAATGTCTGAAGCTGGCTGACTCCTCAGATCCTCAGCAGCCCCTGGTTGATTTCTGTAGCTCTGAGCTGTCCTCTGTGCAAGTTGTCTTAATCCCTGTCTCTGGAATGCTTTAATTCTAAGAACCTTAGTGTTGGTAGATCTCCTTAAAGAGACCCACTCTACCTGCATTATTTAGACATAAGAATCATGAACAGATTAACACAACCAGCTGAACATGGTTTAGTTGAGGAGCAAGCACTCCTAGAGCAACCTGAGAAGTACGCATGCAGTGTTGCTTAGGTGGAGTAGTGAGAGGACAGAGTCATCTGGGACTGGTCCAAATTCCAGGCTGCTTATGGGTCCAAATATGAGGCTGCTGATTGGTATGACTTTAAGCCTGATTCTCAATGTAAGCAGGTCCCCACCTGGATTGTCTGGGACAGGTGTGGTTGTAGCTGACAAATATGTCCCTTTTCAACTATCTGTGGAGAGAGAAAGGGAGCTAGTTTTTCATCTATCTTAGGAGTTTTTTTTTTTTTTTCATCTGTCTTCCTTGGAGGAGCACACAGATAAAGCCAGGAGCTTAAATGCTTGTGCTCTGGAACTCTTTAAGGCAGGCAGCCTTAGTGTTGGTAGCTCTTTCTTTTTTCAGGTTTTTTGAGACAGGATCTCACTTCTGGCCCTGAGCTCAGCCTCAAACTCACATCAGAGCAATCCTCCTGCCTCTGCCTCCCTAGTGCTGGGATTACAGGCATGAGCCATCACGCCCGGCACTGTAGCATGTGGTACTGATTGCTGCTGGGCATGAGTCTCCACGCCCAGTATGATATGTGGTTACCGGGGATCAAACCCTGGTCCTTGTGCTTGCAAGACAGGCACCAGAACCACTGAGCTAACTCCCCGGCCCTGGTAGCTCTTTCTTAAGTATTTGTGCTCCTGACCTACAGAATCTTTTGTTGTTCTTAAGCTAAAATCCTTCTAATGATCACATCTTGTGCCAGCATCCAGCCCTTTTCTACCCAGCTCCTTCTGACTGGGGTGGGGGAGGGAAGTGAAGCAGGGGACTCATAGTGACCCATAAAAAATGCTCTGTGAAGCTTCCCTTGATCCTCACACCAGCAAGCACTACTCAGGACTTCTGATATGCTGGGCCTCAAGTGTCTGGGCCTGCCAGGTGCACAAGTCTATATTTTATCCCCTTTTGGCCATGCAGAAAGTGGCTCAGTTTGATAGGCAGAGCCCCAGTATCGGCCATGTCACGTGTTCATCCCAGGTTAACACGACTGTTTTGTATTTTCATTCTGGACCTAGATCTGCCCCAATAGCAACCTTCAAATGTCAGAGGAAAGACAAGCATAGTAGCTCATGGGGTGAGATGTAATTTATCACCCATGAAACAAGACAGTCCCTGGCTGCCATGTGTCCCCTGTGGAGTCTGAGCTGGGCTGGGTGGGGTTTGGTTGGAAAAACACCTAAGAGCTGGACGCTGTGAGCACAGACCAGGGAGTGAGAGCCAGCACTTCCACACTTGGGCCTCTGGGGTCGGAGGCCGTGGACTGCAATGGACACGGACCCCCGCGGGGAGCTCACAGAGGTACGTGTCATTTGCTTGTCTGCACACATCATGTTCCCAGGGTATGTTCATTTCCACTGGGAAGCACCTGCACATCTCACTGGTCTCCAGAGTGGCTCGGAGAACAGGTCATCCAGGGGAAGACACAGGACATCCATTGGCCCTGTGGTGATGTCTGGGGAAGGAGCAGCCACTGGGACCTGAGAGACACAGGGTGTTCCAAGCTGCCATGCTGCTCTGTCACTTTCTACCCACTATTTAGAACATTAATGGCTGAATAATCCACACAACTTATAAAAGCTGTAAGGACCGACACACAAACGAGGCCTCACGTTCGCGGAGCACCCATTCCAAGGACTTTGACAACTAGTATTTTTCTTTTGAAGAAAACAAAATTTTTATGTGTCCTACAGAAAGAACTCTCATCCCACCTCATGTGCATGTTGTTGGTGGACACAGACCCTAGAACAGTGGAAGCTGGGCTGGTTTAGGCAGGAGGCCCTAGTTCCACCTGCCTAACCCTCTCTACCTGTGCAGGAACAGTGCAGAATAATCCTCCTCTCTCCTGCTCCTCTGGCTTCAACTCCTGATCAATCACTGCCTTGTAAAAGCCGGATTGCCCAAAGTGGGCGTCACCTCTCATTTTCTGGACACAATATTTCCTAGTTGGGTTTAGTAATCTCTGAACCTCCTCTTGGTCAACATCAGAGGAGAAGCGATCTGGAAGGTGACCAACTTCGGGTGATTGAATCCTAACTGTTAGGTGTCTTTCATTTTTAAAATCAGTTGCCACTGATAGAGAAAATGTCCTTAGGGTAGTTGGTATACTTTGGACATACACCATTGGATTTTGTAAAAACGCATCAAGTTCAAGTAACATAGCACAAAAATAGAAGAGGAAATTTGTTTTACCCATCACTTCCCAGACCTCAGAATGGGGACTCCATTATGCTTCCTCCCAAAGAGGGATTTAAGGATAAAGAGACTAAATTTTGAATAGTTTTTTTTTTTTTTTCTAAATGTATTTCCTGTTGGAAAGTCTGTCCTGATCTTGTCCTCTACCTGGAACCCTAACCTCTTTCTGGTGATAAGAGATTTAAACATTTGCCTGCGGGGGAGGAGGGACATTGCAGTAAGGGTGATCTGATTTCAGCCCCTAAGCCAATAGGAACAGGACATGGAAGCCAGGGAGAAATGCCCTCCTCTTCCAGTGTTTTTTTTTTTTTGAGACAGGGTCTCGCTTTGTGGTTCAGGCTGGCCCTGAGCTCAGCCTCAAACTCACATCACAATCCTCCTGCCTCTGCCTCCCGAGTGCTGGGATTACAGGCGTGAGCCACCACGCCCGGCACTGTGGTATGTGGTACTGGGTGCTGCTGGGTGTGGGTCTCCACACCCAGTATTGTTATGTGGTTACCGGGGAATCGAACCCGGGTCCTTGCGCTTGCGAGACAGGCGCTGGAACCACTGAGCTAACTCCCCGGCCCTCTCTTCCAGTATTTTTAACAAGGACTCAATGGTCACATGCTAGGTCTGATGATACAGCTGAGAATAAGATAGAGCCCTCGTTTTGCAGAGCTAAACAACTAAATGTTTTTTTTAATGACAAAAGTACTAGAGGAAATAAACAGTAAGGTAAGGGTCAGAGCATCCAGCTGGTCTGACACTGGGTGAGCAGCTGAGGATCCTGGGAAGACCAGGACCAGGGGCCACTCAAGGATCAGGAGAGGGCATGCAACACAGCCATTATATTTAGTTCTTCTGTTGAGTTTAAAACACCACTATTATATCTCTAAAAATACTGTAATTATCATTATAAATTGCCATTGATTTTGGAACAAAGGAAGCAAGCAAGGAATGGGGGAAAATGACTTACCTGAGCAACTGAAAAGAATCGGCTATGTTTGTAGCTAGTGAAAAGAGGAAAAGGCATCATGTGATAGGAAGTAAAAGGTTACGTCTCACAGTTTTGGGGGGTTTTTTTGTTTGTTTGTTTTTGAGACAGGGTCTCGCTTTGTAGTTGAGGCTGGCCCTGAGCTCAGCCTCAAACTCACATCACAGCAATCCTCCTGCCTCTGCCTCCTGAGTGCTGGGATTATAGGCGTGAGCCACCACACCCGGCACTGTGGTATGCGGTACTGATTGCAGCTGGGTGTGAGTTTCCATGCCCAGTATGGTATGTGGTTGCCAGGGAATCAAACCTGGGTCCTTGTGCTTGCAAGACAGGCACCAGAACCACTGAGCTAACTCCTCGGTCCACGTCTTATAGTTTTAGTTTAAAGAAAAAGAGGTAACAATACTATCTACTGAGATAGAGACCATGGAGCGGCCCAAATACTGATGTGTGGCATGTTTTACACATTTTCAGCAGTAATTAAGATAGGTTTAAAGGAAGCTTATGATTCTTTGAAAACTTAAGGTTTCTGAAAAGATATTTATTGTTCCTCATCTATTAGGGAACTCTCCATCTCTAAAACTGATGGCTGCAGAAATTGAATGTTAACATTGCTGATTTATAGCTATTTTTATGCCATATATACAATGTCTTTGTAGTCAATAAACTGTTAAAATGTCAGAAATGCTTGTGCATTCGTTTTATTCAGATAGGAAGGAGATGGAGTTGACATGTCATCTAGAAGGCCAAGTTTCTCCAAGATTTACAGCTCAATTACACAGGCTACTTTGGGTGATGAATTTTTCATCAAGGCCATTGGCCAGCACAATTGTTATGCCCATGTGATGTGTTCACATTAAATGGCGCTGCCTCTATTATGACTTTAGCACTGTAAGGACCCCCAAAGGCAATTAAGGGAGAAACCATTTACCAACAATGGCACAGATCAGGGAGCGGAGGCTCCTGGTGACCTGTGTAGTACAGAGCTAGAGATGGACACAGGTCTCCATGACCAAAGCCCGAGAAGCAAAAGCTCTCCTTCCTTCATTTTCCTGTTCCCAGCCCCTAATTATGCTCCTGTAAAGAAGAACAAAATAGAGACACACTCAAGGTCACTGTAATGCACACTAGAGCTGTGTTTTAGAAACAGATTGGCCTTGGTCTTTGAGCACGGTTTGTACAAAGGTTGAGTGAGCCTGGTGTCTCCTGCCCTGGGTTCTCAGACCTGGGAAATATTGATTTCATCCCAAGGAGATGCTTGAATATTTATGTTCTGGGAATGATTCAGAGCAAGTATTTTTCCATAAGTTTAATGTTCATAGCTGACTCCCTCGGAGGGCTCTGAAATATCAGAAGTTAGTGTATATTTATTATATTAAAATCTCCATGTTTATGGAATGATATCTTCAGTGGTGAGGGGAAGAGAAGTTAGGTTTTCCAAAGCTCCCTTTGATTCTGGAGTGCGCATTCAGGACTTGCAACCTCGAGACCCCTGTCAGTGACTCAGCCTCATGGCTCCCACTGTCAGTGCTTCTCCCATCCAACAGGTCTCCTAGTCAGACTGTTCGATCCTCCTCATGCATCCTGACCTTCTCCTACTTCCTGGATTCTTCTCAAGCATGTACCATGTCCAAGGACTTTCTCTTGCTGGCAGCCAGATGCCCACAGTCCTGTCTGCCTGACTTCCGGGCACCATCCAGAGTGCCCCCTCTCTTTAAAGATTTTTCAACGACACATGACACCATCTGGGCAATGGTCAATACACAATTTCTTTAAAAGAAAATGAGCCACAGTATCATGGTGTCCCCAAATACAATTGCTAAAATGGTTTTTATTAACCTAGTAATAATATCTTATTTTTACAACTACCTCTCATAGCTATTTTATTTTTAGATTTTCTTTTGAATTGAAATCTAAGTAAGATGCAGAGGTTGAGATTCATAAACATGTCTTTTCAGTTTTTAATTTTATAGTTTGTCTTTGTATATTTCCTCTTTTCTTGTTTCTTTTATATTCAGTCAGAAAAACTAGGACTTTTGTCCTATAAAATGTTCCAATACCTACAGTTTGGTGACTGTATCCTGCATATCATTTAACTTATTTCTCTGTCCCTTGAATTTCCTGAAAATCATTAGTTCTATCCAGAGGTTTGATGAGGTTCCAGTGGACTTCTAAAAGAGTTCTTCATAGAGGCTTATGTGCATGTCTATCAGAAAGTCTATTCTGGGTGTGGTGGCACATGCCTATAATTGCAGCACTTGGGAGGCTGAGGCAGAAGGGTCGCCATGAGTTTGAAGCTCACCTGGGCTACCCAGTGAGTTCAAGGCCAGCCTAGAATATACAGCAAGATCTTGTCTCAAAAAAATATAAGTACAGAGAACAGGGAGTTAGCTCAGTGGTTCTGGTGCCTGTCTTGCAAGCACAAGGACTAGGGTTCATCCCCGGTAACCACATACAATACTGGGTGTGGAGACTCACGCCTAGCAGCAATGAGCACCACATATCACAGTGCCGGGCATGGTGGCTCACGCCTGTAATCCCAGCACTCAGGAGGCAGAGGCAGGAGGACTGCTGTGATGTGAGTTTGAGGCTGAGCTCAGGGCCAGCCTGAACCACAAAGTGAGACCCTGTCTCAAAAAATAAAAAATAAAATAGAAAAACCAACAACAAAAATGTAAGTACAATGCCTACAGAATTTGATGATCTATTATCATTTTTAAAATTTGTTCTTTAGAATTATTCTTAAAATAGGACTTTCTTTCATCCTTTAGTTGGTTACTTTGAGTTATGAGTGAACAGAAAAATAAGAAAGATTATTGATTCTTCCTATGAATACTAATATCCAGAATAATAAAGTGGTTTTCTAATATTCATTATAGATATAAATTTTAAAAATTATTAATCACATTGTGATTAAGCATAGTTGACATATTCCAATCCCTTCCAGAGTAATAATCTATCACATTACCTTGACCCTGTGGCAGTGTTCATACTGGTTTCTGGGTCATTTTGACCTAACTTTTGTAGTCTTTGGTAGTTTACTTTACTTCTGATGTGACAGAATGTTCCAGGCTCATAATATCCTGCCCCATTCTGAGAATCAGCCAGTTCTCCAAACAACCCTAGAACCAGTTAAGAGGAAATGAATTGAGATCCAACATTCTAGGTGCCAAGGATCCTCATTAACTTCCTAAGTCTCTCTGTCTCTTCTTTCATCACTGCCAGGAATCTCACTTTCCAGTGACACCTCTATAATTACTCATTGACCATCCTGTCAGACACTAAGATTCTCAGAAAGACAGCCCCATCAACACCATTATAACATCTGAAAGCTCGTTAACATTTCCTTATTTTAGAGGTAATGTTGTTCTGTAGAAAATATTCTTCTCAGTAAGAATGAGTACATTACATTTTAAAGTCTCTTGGAGTGATTCTTCTCACCACCCAGAGAGATAGTTATAATGTTTGACCACTAGGGGTTACTTCACCTTAAATTTAACTTGGCTTCATAACTCTGAAAATTGAGTTTTAAAGGAAGATCCTCAGCCCACTTATATCAGAATCACTGCAACTTACTGGACATGTAGCTTCTAGTCCTGCAAGACCAGAATTATTGAGGAGAAGGTATGAGAATCTGAATTATTGACTCACATTTTTGGTCAGAGCTTCCCAATGAGTGTGCTACAGATGGATGGAATAAGATGTGATGCTCTTGAGTTCCCAGTGGCTGATGGCAAGGGAAGCAACGGGCCCAGGCTGGTTGTTTTTCTGCATGAACAGCCTCAGCTATTATCACCAGTGCCTTACCAACCAGGTCATCTCGAGCTGACAGAGACTAGCAGGCCATTTCTTAGGCAACACGCATTTATAATCAAGTTTGATGACCAGCCTTAGACGTTGTTCTGTGGGAGCTGCTGCCTAGACCAGCTTCTTTTCTTACAGCTCTACGAGCTCATCCAAGACCACTGCACCCTCTCCAAAACCTTAATGACCACAGCCAGAGATTTTCTGGATCTCCTGTCTATGATCCACAAAGACTTATTCACTTGTCTTTTGGTCATTAGTTTTAAATGTCCCAAAGGCCCTGCCAAACCAAAACACATGAGGCTCAGACTAGAAGACAAGTTTCTATGTGTCCCAAGTCATCTCAAGGAGACAGTGTTCTTTCTTTCTAGCATTTCATTATTGGCTTTAACCGTATAGTGAGGATGAAACTCATCTCTTCCTCTGGATTGCATAGCTGTACATAACAGGCAAATAAAGTCTAGTATATCTCTGTACTGTCCAATTTAATTCTAAAGTCTAGTATATCTCTGTACTGTCCAATTACACTTTACGTAAAAGATGCACTGTAAACAGAAATTCCCCCCCCCTTGAATCCACTTCTGAGCTGGCAGATAGAACAAGATGAGAGTGGACTTAATTCATTTGCCGTTAGGAACCGTAGGACTCCAGTTACTCTCCCACTGTCACGCTGTGCGACTTTAGAAAGTTTATTTTACTACTCTGATACTTTTTCACCTGAAAACTGAGAGGAAATAACTCATTTCATAAAGTCATTGAAAAAAGGCAACTAGTAAAAATGTCAGACTCACAGTAGGTGCCCAGCTGTTAGTGCTTTCTTGTGACATTGATCTTGTGAGGCAAACATTTGCCATCTGTCCACAGATGAGGAATGAAGATTCCAACTGATGAACATTCCCAGTTCCATTTTGGAATGATGCAGGTGTCCAGGGTCTACATGAGATAAAGTATGTAATTTGTCTAACCTAGACCTGACAACCATTATCCTCTTATCTATAAGCTGCATAAGAGTAACAATTTCTGTCTCCTGTTTATTTCTAGAACAGTATCTGCTACATTATAAGAACCTGAAAATTGCCAGGCTTGGTGCCTCAGGCCTGTAATCCTAGCACTTGGGAGGTAGAAGCAGGAGGATTCCCACAAATTCAAGGTTAGCTACATAATGAGTTCAGGGTCAGCCTGAACTACAAACTGAGACCCTGTCTCAGAAAACTAAAAAAAGATAAATAAATAAAAATAAAAGAACTTGAAAATATGAATACGTATTTGTTGATAAAATAAATATGAGTTACCTCTCTCCACTGCCAAGATTGCCCTCACTGTGAATCTAACATTAAGAAGTTTCTACTCCTCATGCATCTTTTCTGTCTTGGGTGTATATTTAGTTCACTAGGCACAAGAAATACAGCAGAATAAAAGTGACTCTTACTCAGTGGCCTGACAAAATCATTTAATGGCAAAAGGTAAAATCCATCTAGGCATAAGAGGAAATCATCATGTGAGATGTAGCCAAGCCCTGTAGGGAAAGGGTTTGGCAGGAAATAATGAGATTGAACAACATTACTCAAGGGAACGGCTTTGAAACAACAGTGGAACAATCTAGAAATGAATGCCATGTTGGCACACCACAGGTGGCAGGGCAGAGAGAAGGAGGGAGAAAGAGAAAATTAGAAACAGCAGGCACAGAGCAGGGACTGGCATGCACAGACATTGAGGTGACAGCTGGTCTGGGAATGGGACTCAACTGTTAGAACACCAGCTGACTTAGGAGGGACACGTGCGCACTGGGCAGTGCCAACACTGACAATAAGTAGAGCAGAAAGCAAATGGGATCCGAAGTGACAATGCTGTCATTTAGAGGTAGAAAACTCCCAAAGGCTCGCTGTGTGGAAGGCTCGGTTCCAACACAGCAGCATTAGGAGGCGGGGCTTCTGAGACCCAATCAGATCACTGGGGCCTGACCTTCTGATGGACTAGCCCAGTGTTGAGTTCACAGCCATATGAGTTATTCACTGATGCTGCTGAAGGAGTGGATCATGAGGCACAGCCTTGAGGACCCTACCCGGCCCCAGCCCCTTTCTCTCTGTCTCTTTCCTCCTTTCTTTGTGTCTTGGCTGCTGTGAGGAGAGCAGCCTCCTCGACCATATGCTCTGTCCATGATGTTTCTACATTACCACAGGCCTAAAAATAAAGCAGGCCGCTGACCACCATGGGAAGCCATGTGCCCTGGGTTTTCTATGGTGATAGGAGAAGAGCTCATGGGCTCACCTTACCACATGTCCTTTGGCAGATGCTTGACTTTTCCAAGTCTTATCCTAGAATGAACCTGACATGGCTTAAGAGCTGATGATGGAGACAGAAGCCTTCCTTCTTGTTACATAAGATGTTCTTATTTTGGTAGTAAAATATTATTAACAAGTGCTCTTTAATGGATTAAATAAGATATAGATGCTCTTGATTTTCCAATGGCTTTTGGTCACTTTTGGCTACCCTGGGTGAGTGACTATGAGGCTGAGGTTTGTTCACAGCACGGGTGTCTGTGAGGGCCACAGGAGTAGAGGCTGTGAGCAGGAAGCGGGTATCTGTGATGGTTTCGTGGAAGGCCTGGAAGCCTATGGCCCTTTGAAGTTGTCCTGAAGGCTAGGCCTCAGCAACTCACTGTGCTGTCACTGGGTGAAGACTGTGGAAAGCGGGGAGCTGAGGCAGGACATCTCCCTTCAGCAGAGACCAAATGACTGGGAAGGACTCAGCAGTGGGCCATTTGTGGACAAGGCTCTGGGCAGCCATGGAGTGAGTGTCTCAATCCTGAAGGGGACCGAATTGTCCAATGTAGCACCTATCACCTCATTTTTATTTAGCTAATCTTTTTCTCAGCTCCAGGCCTTGAGCTTTGTGAGGGCAGCTTGTTTTTCTTTTGCCTGTACTTAGTGTAATACTTGGCACAGCGTGAGATTTGGGAAAATGTTAAATACAAGAGTCCAGAGCATGCCCGAAATCCCAGACCTCTGAGAGCCTGGGACAGGAAGATTACAAATTCGAGCCCAGCCTGAGCAACTGAATGACTTAGGGAGATTTTGTCTCAAAATAAAAATCATAAAAGGGCTATTTAGCTAGATCAAAGGACCTATGTTCAGTCCCCAGAACTTGGACAAAAGACTTTTTCTGTGACCCCGTGGGGTGGTTTACCATCCAGCGTTGCTCAGGACTCTCCTGGTTTTAACACTGAAGGTGCTATGTCTGGGGAACCAGCAGCTCTGGCCACCTGTGGCTTCCTAACTGCTCTCCACCAACCCTGAGTAGACTTCTCAGAGCCTGCCGGCTCCCCCTGCCTTGGGGCAGGAGCTGGCTGGAGCCCGCCCCATTCCGCTCACTCCCTGGACTCTGGTATAGGACTCCCATTCTACCCTCTTACTTTATTATTATTTTCTTTGTCATCACGGCTCAGTCTGTCTAGATTCATGATCTTGGGACCTTCTGGCTCAGCTTGTCCTGTTATCACCTGAATTCCTTATGAGACACGATCAAAATATATGTTGAATGTTTACATTTTTAAAAATGTATTAAAAGAGACATTAGCATTAATCCTTAAAATCCTCTCCCTTGCTCTGGACATACCCCACTAGCTTTGTCATTTTCTGAAGCAGCTCTGGAAATCCTCTTTTCCAGATACAATTTAAGAAGTATGATCAAAATATAGTGAATGGAACTAGGTATGGTGGGTGGCCCACAGTGTGGTCTGAGTGATTCGGAGGCTTAAGCTTGGATTGCTTCAAGTTTAAAGACAGCCTCTCTCAAAAACAAAGATAAAACAAAACGAACGAACAAACAAACAAAAACCCATAAAAATACATTGAATGCTACTGCAGAGTGCCTTCCACAGGGAAGACAGCTCATAAAAGTTTCACACTGCATCCTCCTTCACCTCACTCACCACATCTGGCCCCAGGAAACTCTGGCTCTTCCCCAAAGTAAGAATGGCCATGAAATGTCAATGTTTTGAATCAATTCAGGAAGACATAAAACACTAAGACTAAAAACACTCACACAAGAGAACTTCTAGATCTGCTTTAGAAAGTGGTAAAACTAAAGCAGAACTCGTAAGAAAATTATTTCTCCTGGGTCAAACCAGGATAGCAGCTTCCCACTCAGCCTCTGCCCCTTTTTCCTATGACTGCTGGCCTCATCTGGTACTGTTGATAGTCACGTCTTATAAATAAAGTTTTGTATCCTCTGAGAAACTGTATGCTCTATACACAGCTCTGTCCTGTAAACAAAGTTTATGACACTCTGTTCTCATATGATTCATGAGACACTGTCTTCTTATGAGGCTACATTACTAAACTGTCTGCCCTTGTCCTGTTGTGGTAAGTGACACTCATGTACTACATCACTAAAAAAGCCGCCCCTCTTCAACTAAATGTATAAAAACTCAAACTTTTCTTTGTTCAATCATTGAGTCTTGGGACACAAGTCCATTGAGCCAGTGTTCACCTTAATAAATCCTCCTGATTCCCATCTGGTCTTTCTTGTCCCTTAGAATCAATAAGACAAAGGATACATGTGTTGAAAGCAAGAGGAGAATTTTGAGGAGGTAATTCCAATGGGTCTTCCATTATAACATTGTTAATCTGTAAAGTTCTCTATAGTTCATCACAACTAGTATTCTTTCCTCACTCTTCCTCTCTCTGTTTCTTTTTTTGAGACAGGGTCTCGCTTTGTAGTTCACCCTGACCCCGAGCTTACTGAAGTAAGTAGCCCAGGTGAGCCTCAAACTCACAACAATCCTCCTGCCTCTGCCTCTTGAGTGCCTGGATTACAGGCATGAGCCACCACACCTGGCACTGTGGTGTGTGGTACTGATTGCTGATGGGCATGAGTCTTCATGCCCTGTGTTATGATATGTGGTTACCAGGGATCAAACTCTGGACCTTGCACTTTCAAGGCAGACGTCAGAACCACTGAGCTAAATTCCTAGCCCACTTGACTAATTTTTTTTTTTTTTTTTTTGAGACATGGTCTTGCTTTATAGTTCAGGCTGGCCCTGAGCTCAGCCTCAAACTCACATCACAGCAATCCTCCTGCCTCTGCCTCCCAAGTGCTGGGATTACAGATGTGAGCCACCAGCCCGGCACTGGAGTATGTGGTACTGGTTGCTGCTGGCTGTGAGTCTCCAGGCCCAGTAATGTGTGTGGTTACAGGGGGACCGAACCTGGGCCCTTGCCCTTGCAAGACAGGTGCTAGAACAACTGAGCTAAATCTCTGGACCTCACTTGATTAATTTTTGACAGCAGACCACCGACACTGAGTGCAGAGATGGTTGGCATTCTGTCAAAGGAAGAATACACTGAAATACTGAAGAAATAGGGGGACAGCTGGCATCACTTGGCACACAGAATTACAGAGAAGGACAGGAGGGAACCTCATGGCTCCTTGGTGTGTGTGTGCGTGACAATGCGCTGTTTTCCTCTTAAGGTCATTGCCGCATGGACAGGCCACTTACAAGAGAGAGAATCAGAGCACATTGGTTCTTAAGTATTGCGGAGTGACTTTAAGGACCATTCTCCGTAGTCCTTCCGTGAGCCCTTATTTTAGGTGGACGGGACTGGGGAAAGTGGTGTGCAAATTTAATAGAGAAACTGAGGCTATTATTACTGAAGGATCAGTGTGTCCAGAGGCGCATGCAGAACTACAAACATACTGGACCAGATTCATTCTTTCTTGAAGAGTCAGGTGCACTCAGGCCTCCTGTAGGATCCCAGGGGAGCTGTTGTGAGCAGCAATGATGACTGTGCAGTGTGAGCCAGCAAAAACAAATTCTACTTGTTAGCTTTTTTGTTATTACCTGGACATACGAGGCCATAAACCGCAGCATTTTGAATGAGGCAAAAGAAAATGTTGCTTTATAATTCTATGGAGGTAAAAAATCTCCCTCAGGTCAAGTGATTTTAAAATGATCCTCACTATGATCAGATGTCCTTCCCCAGACTGGAAAAATGAGCTGTCCCAGGGCCACTTCAAGTCTGAGTTCACTCAGGGTCTCAAGCTCAAGTCTGCAAACTAGCTTGGAAATGGATATATTTGACAAATATCCGGTTAAACGTGGTAAAATGAAAAAAAAAAAAAAAAGGTCTTACTGTTACCATCCAAGCCAGGTTGGTGTCTCAGTTAAAGAATGAAATCACATATAAAGAAAACAATTGAAAGGAGTATTTATTAGAAATATTTAAAGAGAGAGAGAGAGAGGAAGCTCGAATTAGTTGAGAGAGGGCCCAAAAAGAGTTGCCAGAGTGGATTCTTGGCCAAGGTCTTTTACATCTGGCTATAACAATTCAAGGTGGGCTTAGCCTATAGATATCGGGTCCGTGGTCTAATAGGATGAAGAGAGAAACAGAGCACATAGTGGCCATGAACTGATCAAGCATTCTTTGGTAAGTCAGGAATCTTGTTACGTAATTAGGGAGAACAAAGTAAAATGGAAGAGGGGGTCCATTGCAGTAGTCCCTTCTCTGGCTTGATTTCCGCCTTCCTGGGCTTAATGAAGCACACGGTGTGAGTTAGATATGTCACAGCTTTGTCCGTGCTGTCTTCTTCATAAGGCTGACCAGCTCCACTCCAGCTTAGACCCCGTCCCCTTCTAGCTAACTCCATGTAAGCTAAATGGCTAAACTACCTACTGTACCATCATGTGTTATAATAAAATATCTACATGTGCACTCATTTCCATAATTAGGCAAGAACATTTTATCAAAGTAGCCATTTGAATTCAAAGCTCTAACCCACTGAGAACAAAGCAGAATGACACTGGCTACCACATTTGTGTGTTTGTGTTATGCATGCCCATCTGGAATTTTATGCAGGATACAAACATCTTTAGATTACAGCTAAATATTTTAGAAGGTAGGGTAGGCACATCGTTTTTATTTCCAATTGCCAACGTGCACTATTTGGAATGCATGCTGGGCTCTGCTGCACTGGCAAGGTCATGCCCCTTTAGTCTGGCACTGGCAGCCCTCCAGGTCTCCTCATTCAAATTCCCTTTCAGTTCAATGCAGTGGCCTTTTCTTCAGCCCATCTGCACATTTCCCACGGTTGGCACTGTGAGTATCTCCTGAACCCTGGTATCTTCCTTCCAAAGTCAGGTACTAAAAAACAAAAACAAAAGCCAGGTGTGGTGGCACATGCCTGTAATCTCAACACTTGGGAGGCAGCGACAGGAAGATTTTGATGAGTCTGAGGCCATCTTGGGCTACACAGTGAGTTCAGGACCAACTGAACTACAAAATGAGACCTCATGTCAAAAACAAAAACAAAAATAAAAATAAAAACCCCAGTGCAGGGGCTGCCTTTGAAGTTTTATTCACACAATTTCCCTGCCCCTCCAGGAAGCAGTCTAATATACCAAACATGAAAATACTACAATACAAACCCTCTGTCACTTTTCAACTCTTCTCTCCTAAGTGACATTATTTTAGTTTTAGGCTGGAGGCTTGTCTGCTTCTCCCATCGTACTTTTATAGGTTATAAGGATATACTAATTACTCCTTAGAACTGTCCTTAGGAGCTAGGTCGGTGGCACATGCTGATCATCCCAGCTGTGCAGAAGGCAGAGGCAGGAAAATCATAAGTTTGAGGTTAGCAAGCCTGTGCAATTTAATAGCTGTCTTTTAGGGCCAGGGATATAGCTCAGTAGCACTGTACTTGCCTGGCAAATGCAAAGTCCTGCATTCAATTCCTGGTAAAAAAAAAAAAATAGTATGTCCTCAAAGTCACATGGAACAATAGAGTTAGGGATGTCGCTCAGTGGCACCATGCCTGCCTGGTGAGTGCAAGGTCCTGAGTTTGATTTTTTTGCTAAAGAAAAAAAAAAATCTCTCTTGGGGCGGGGGATTTAGCTCAGTGGTTCGGTGCATGTCTTGCAAATGCAAGGAACGGGATTCAATCCTCTGCTAACCACATACAATACTGGGTGTGGAGACTCACGCCCAGCAGCAACCAGTACCACATACCACAGTGCCGGGTGTGGTGGCTCACTCCTGTAATCCCAACACTCAGGAGGCAGAGGCAGAAGGATTGCTGTGATGTGAGTTTGAGGCTGAGCTCAGGGCCAGCCTGAACTACAAAACGAGACTTTGTCTCAAAAAAACCCCCAAAACAATAACAACAACAAAAAAAGAAAAAACCTCTCTCCAAATAGTTTTTTAAAACCTAGGCATAGTAGCAGATGCCTATAATTCCAGCATGTGAGTTTGAGGCCAGCTTGGGCTAAAAAGTGGGAACTGGCAGAAGAAATAAACAAATGGGATCGCATTCTATTAAAAAGCTTCTGCACAGCAAAGGAAACCACCAACAGAGAAAAAGGCAACCAACAATATAGGAAAGAATCTTTACCAGCTATTCCACAAACAAAGGACTACTATCTAGAAAATATAAAGAGCTTAAGAAAATCAATCCACCCAAATTTAAAGACTCAATTCAAAAATGGGCATCTGAAATGAACAGATACTTTTCAGAGGAAGAAGTAAGAGCAGCTAAGAAGTATATGAAGAAATGTTCAACATCATTTGTTATTTAAGAGATGCAGATGAAAACAACACTGAGATTTCATCTCACTCCACAAAGAATAGCTGCTACTATCACATTCTATTTACCCTCTTTATTTACACCTACACCCTCCTTCCTCTGAAATATTTTCTATTTCACAATATCAACTATATATACTAGAACTCATTTACATCTTCATTTTTTCATACCAGAGAAAGATATGATATCTTTCCGAATTAGCCAGCAACAAACATTGGCGAGGCTGCAGAGAAAAGGGAACACTTCTCCACTGTAGATGGGAGCAGAGACTCATACAACCTCTGTGGAAATCAGTGTGGAGATTCTAAAAAGCTAGGATTGGAGGTCCCGTTTGACCTGGCCATTGCTCTGCTAGGTATATACACAGAAGAATTAAAAGATTCATATCACAGTGACATATGTGCTCCCACGTTTATAGCATCTAGGTTTGTGATTGATAAATTTTGAAAAAAACCAAAATGTCCATCAATAGGAGACTGGATAAAGAAGATGTGGTTCTTTTATAAAATGGGGTATTATTCTCTCATTAAAAAGACAAGGTTGAGCACTCATATGGATGAACCTTCAGGACATCCTCATAACTGAAATAAATAGGTCACAGATGTGTAGATATCATATCTTTCTCTGGTATGAAAAAATGAAGATGTAAATGAGTTCTAGTATATATAGTTGATATTGTGAAATAGAAAATATTTCAAAGGAAGGAGGGTGTAGGGGTAAATAATGAGGGCAAATAGAATGTGATAGTAGTAAAAAAAAGGAAGCAAAGTTTATGTACATAGGGTGTGGGGGTGTTGCATGGTGGATGAGGGAAGGGGAAATGAGAATCAAGTCATGTCATATTCTAGTACAAACAGTCAATGTTGACAGCAACGATGATGTGCATTTATAATGTACCAATAAAGATTTGAATTTTTTTTAAAAGTGAGTTCAAACCTTGCTTGAACTACAGAGTAAGACTCTATCTTTAAAAAAGAAAGAAAGAAAGAAGGAAGAAAAAAGTCAACAGCACACCTCTAATCTAAGCACTCGGGAGACAGGTGGGAGGGTTGCCATGAGTTCAAGCACAGCCTGGACTACATAGTGAGTTCAAGGTCAGCCTGAGCTGTATAGGGAGACCCTGTCTCAAATACTCCCCCACCAAAAAAAACCAAGTTTTTAAAAGGCAAGAGGTGTAGCACATTGCTAAGCAATTTCCTACCAGGAAAGTTCCATTTTGCAGTCAGTGTCAGTTAATGAGGTCTGAATGGGGGTGGGTGAAGAAAGAAGAAATTCCTACCAGGAATTTCTATTTCCAATATTGAAAAATGCAAAACTGTAGGGAACAGAGGAAGGGAATGTAATTAGAACCTTTGCAATAAGTTCTAGTTTTCAATGAGTCTGACAGCACAAGGTGAATCATAAATAGACAGTAATAAGACTTAGAGAAGAAGCTGAGCTTGGGCCAGACCCATGGTTCTCTGGATAGCAAAGCTGGCAGATCCGAGCTTGCTGCACCTTTTATTCAGTACATTGGAGGCAAGCAATGTAACATGTCACTCAGACAGCAGTAGTTTCAATACTGTAGGAGTAATGAATGTAACAGGTCACTCAGAGGGCAGCATATTCATACTGGAAAAAAATGAGAATTAAGTCTTGCCATATACTGGTACAAAGTTTCAATCTTGAGTGTGATCATGATGTGTATATAAAATGTACCACTAAAGATTCAAATCTAATTAAAAAAAAAAAGAATAAAGTCCTCAGGTCTGGATATGTTATGGCTGATCTTCAGGAAGGAAAGCTTGGCCCAGTCCCAGTCCCAATTGTCCAATTAATTTTCCCAAATAGGATTGCTTTCATCACAAAACAATACCCTCAGTATTTTCCCCTCTATGCCATACCCACTTCTCCATTCTCCATCCCACTCCCTGTTCAGTCCTTATGTAACTAACACTGCAAAATGTACAAAATGAAACATTAAAGTTAAGATTTTTCCCTTCAGGGATAACTAGCTCCCCCAAACTTCCTCAGGCCTAGGACATAAATAGCTTTTCACCTCTCCTCAGCCCAGATAATGGATAGAAAATGCAGATCCTGACACCAGGAGGCCAAGCCTGATTTTACTGCATGCGAGGGAAGGAGAGACGTGGGTCCAGGCAGGGATGGAACTAGCGTGAACATGTTCATTCTTTCAATGTGTGCCCTCCCACACCAGTCCTTGAAGTAAAGAGCCTTACCCACCTGTACATGGTGTGATGCTGATCTGAGGCAAGTAGGTTCCTCCAACTCCTCCAACCTTGCTTTGCATAAATCTTCTTTCCTTTTTACTAAAATAAATAGTCTTTGATTTGGTCAGTGGTGAGCAGATATCCTAATGTGGTCAATAACCTAACCGAATCATTCAGTCAACTCTGAGCTCAACTCTAGCTCTGGTCCTCAGATCAGAGTACTCAGTCACTTCTACCAAGCTCTCAAAACTATAGCTGGATCTTCCTAAGTAATGTTTGTCTCCAGTATACTTTCGTTGCCATCATCATCACCATCATCATTATTTAATAAGCAAGCTTTAATTCTCTATTTAGAATGGTTATTAATGTTATAATCAGCACATGTGAGGCTACTCAGAGACAAGCTTTGTGGGAAATAAAAAAGGTTTATTTTACTCAGGTGTGAAGAGAGACTGAAGTCCAGGGAAGATTCCAGCAGCTAGCTGGGAAAAGCTGAATATTACAGCCTCATGTTCTTGGGCTACCTTCAAGAGATTGCTGTACCTGAGGCTAGCTCGGAAGAGAATCAGGCTTACATAAGTTTGAAAGATACTGAGGAATCTAGGGTGAAATATTCATGCTCAGTGCAGGTGTTCAGACAATTACTGGGCTTCTCAGGCTGGGAAGACTGGACACTCCATCCTGAATTGTCTTTATGACCTTCTGTGTTTACTGAAAACAACCTGTTGTTTGCCGAGCATAAGCAGTTTGCTTGCAAAGGTCTCCTTCAGGCCAAGCATGACAATTAGTACCGGTGCATGCATTTTGCTAGGACACATAGTGAGTGTAGCAGGTGCTGTGTTAAAGGCATTTTGAGAAGTCATCACATCCCCTCTATGCCCATAGGAATCTAAAGGATGAGGACAATATTGGTGCTTGGTGTAGTCTTTACCTTAGCTTGAGATGGTCTTAAAAAACATTTGTACCTTTAACCTCCAAGGACCAGCTGCCCCACACATCTCTCCCACCCACCCCACCTCACTTTAAGTTCACTGTCACTCCCGAATTCCCTATAACCACCATTTTTGGTTGCTAATTAGTTAGTGATTATACTCCAAATAAATGATTTCCCTCCCACAGTAGTAGGTGTCATGCTGTCCTCTAGAAGCGTGCCTGGAAAAGGTGTAAATAGCAGCAACCTGACCCAGTGCTGAGTGAGCCTTTTGGTCACCTAGAAATCTCACAGCTACTGACAGTTTGATTCATCAGCTCTTTTTGGAAACCCTTCCACTCAGACTTTGCACAACAACCTGAGGATGGGAGCAATGGGCCTCCTGATGTGACCCCTTCCCAGCATCTGCCTCCTGATGGGAGTATCCTGGGTGACCTGGGTGTCACTGCGAAGCTAAGTCCTGACACTTGGAGGAACTGGCCCCTTGCCCTTTGGTTCTTTACCCTTTTGATGAAAGAATTGTCCAGACATACAGGTGCCATATAGAAGTATAGATGGAGCTTACCATAAAGCAGATACAGAGATTTATGCCTTTGAAGTTGAGGTGCCTTGAGTGGGAGTTTAAATATCTTTTTGTGTACCTCAAGTTACTCATGGGTCTCAGGGAACAATGATGATAGTAAGGTATACTGACAATTTTTCTTAGAAATTACTTTGGAATTGCAAAGTATTTTCCTGTTCTTTTCAGATGGCCAGTGTTTACTTAGAAGACTTAACCATGTATGAAATTTATAAAACAAAGAAAAAGTTCTAATCTAAAACAGGTCCCAACCCAAGACAAGAAAGTCTTTCAAATACTTTCCTGATATCCTTGGTTATAGGCTGTGCTAACAGGAGTGCTGTATGCCTTGTTGTAGAAATAAAGGCTCTATGTCTTGGGTCTGAGATCTAATAAATGATTGTAAAGGTATTATACACTAAGGTCTTTGTTTCTGCATATATAACTGGCAAACATGGTACTTAGAACTAACTCCCCCAGTGTCTGGCTGAGGGCCTAATAATAGAGCCCCACAGAAAGACAAGTGAAGGACAGTCCACAACTTCACATGCAAATGATGTAAAATTACTTTGATCTTTTTCACAACTAAGATTTCATCAATTTACTTATAAGGGTAAAAATTAACCATTATTTTTTGTCATCTACTGTTCTGTCACAATACTGATTTTTTATCATTGCTTATAATTTTTCAAATATTAAACAAGCTCAGGCCTTCAGATCAACTTAGAAACTTAATTGGATTTTTTTTTCTTTTCTGCAAAAATAGTACATAATTCTCTCATTTGCTCCCTCCCTTCACGCAGGCTCCTTTCTCTTGTAAGTGTCATTGTCAGGGAAAGTGCATTTGCATCTGGCTTTTGTAGGTGACTTTGTTTGGCCCCTTGTGGATTTCAGTGTTATCAGGTCATTCCTTAATGGCTCCCCAGTTAAATGTACCCCAGATCTTTTTTTAAAATCTTGAACAAAGAATTGAATGAGGCAAGACAACAGTGGTAGCAAAGTTTTTTTGAAGGGTGAAGACTGAAGGGATAAGGGGAAAACTGGCTCTGCAGAGTGAACTTGGATAAGAGAAAAGGACAATGATAAATGTATGCCGTGGTCCAGAGGACAACGTATGGACTCTGAAGAGTCAAGACAGTGGGCTTCTCACGGGGATGTTCCACATCCTGTGTGAACCCGTGAGTCCTGGGAACTACTCAGCTCTGTCCTGGAATCTTGTAATTAACATGTCCCACTTATTTCTTCAGCCAGTTTTTCCACCCTCTCTCTCCTAACTCACTAGTGATCAATCCTGTGGTCTTGCGTTGAGGTAGATTAGGACTGGGCCTACTGGCCAATCAACTAAGTCACTGCACAGACTCATGACTAACAGGTTGAGCAAGATGTTTCCTAAAGAGAGGACATGTTCAGAGCACCTGGACCCACAGTGACTCCAGGGCTCTTGAGCACAGTGTGCGGACTCAGTTAGAAAGCGATACTTGATCCTTTATTTGAATCTGGCATTATTCAAAGGACCAGTCAGAAGATGCTCTTTTTGATCCTCTTTTTGCACCTGGGCACAGTCAATTCAAAGACAGTTTCTGATCCTTCATTTCCCTCTGACAGGAAGCTAAGAGAGTCTTGCTCAAGAAAGTTTAAATCTTTCTCAAGACCAAGTGAGTTTTTAACAGGACAAATATCTCAATGCCTTATTTGCATAGGGGGGAAGCCTATCTAGGAATTGTGGGTACAAAAGGCCCCCTTCCCTTTATCCTCAAGCGCTTGTGAGCCTTTTCACCTACCCACTTGCCCTGTAGAGAATACCTCTTTCCCACTTACAATAAATGTATATCTTCACCACCTTTTCTGTGTGTCTCGTCCAATTCTTTGTTCACAACACCAAGAACCTAGAAGGAAGTCAATGGGACCCTCTCTCCAGTAAATTCTGTGTCGTAAGGAAAATAAGTACCCAAGATGTGATGGTTTTATGTTACGGGTAAGAGCTAATTTAGTCTCACATGATCAGATACTTTCCATATCACCCACAAAATGCCTCTTTACTTTCTGCCTTGGATATAATCATGAAAATGGGAGATTTGTAGACTTAAGTATAGTAACCTGCAAGAAAAACACCCTAGGAGTCTAGGTTACTTTATTGTCTTCCTCCAGTTCTCCCATGGTGATCTGAAAAGTGTCCCAGGTGGGACACCCAGAGGGCACAGGGAAGACACCAGTGAGAACCGTGCAATGTCAGCATCTGCTACAGCCTCTGTGTTCTGCTTCATTGTCCCAAGATAGGGAACTGCGGTCACCTTCAGTGTCTTCAGATTCATGAGGAAAATGCTAGACCAACAAAAAGGTCGTTTTCTCTTTTACCTTGTGACAGAGTTCTGCCAGCTCTAGCTAAAGCAATAAATCACCACGACCTTTAAAATCCAGCTAGGTCACTGCAGAATGGGTGGGAATCGGCTTAGTTCCAGAGTTAAGAGTCACACTGTCCTAAATGACGATTCACCACACTATGCACTGAGTTCTTAACAACCACTTGGAGGAAGGTTTCGCTAGGTAGGTGAGTACATACAACAGGGGCCTTTGTCCAAATGCAGGAACAATTCAGACGGAGAGGGAACACAGAGGGAGATACTGGTATCTCGCATCACCCAAAACAGCTTGCAAGCCCTGAAATTTGGCTGGATAAAGGGCTCCATTTTCTGGTTGCAGCTAGAAATGGAAATTAAATGCTGATTACCTACCTGTGTAAGAACAGATTTGTTCTTATATAGATGCATCATTTACCTAAATAATGGAAGCAGAGATGGAGAAACTCTCAGAACTCAGCTAACTGCTTTACCTAAATTATATAACACAGCTATTTTATTATTTATACAAGAGTTTGCCAGTCACATTCTTTTCACAAGTAAATGAATAACATCTTAAAATATGAGCATCTTGGAATATGGGAAGCTGAGCCTCAGGGAACTTTCTTTAAAAATGCCAATTACGACATAAAAATCAAGATGTCCACTTTAATCTTAATCATTTTCTGGTGTACAGGAGTTTGCCCTCATCTCCACTTTCACTTCCTGTGGCTTCAGTTACCTGTGGTCAACTATAGTCTGAAAATATCAAATGAAAAATTCTAGATTTCAAAAATGTATAAGTTTTTTAATAAGTTTTTTGTGGTATAGTCATAATTTTTTATTACAGTGGATTGTTAATGTCTTATTGTGCTTAATTTAGAAATTAAACTTGATCATAGGGCATGTATGTACAAGCAGTGATCTGCTATAAATGTTTAAATTTTTAAAAAAAAGTGTATCACTGCAAAAAACACATTGCCATTAATCCTCTCCAAAATATACCTTCCTGCTTTGGCACCCAGCGTTCTTGCCACTTTCTGGAGGTCCATTTTTGTGCATATCTTTACCTGGTGTGATTAAAAATGCAGTCAGTGCTGTGGCTAGAGGGCCTCCCAGTGAAAAGTCAGGCTTGTAAACACATGACTCTGTCCTCACCCACTTTATTCACTCGATCTGGCACCATGTAATTCCTGAACTCAAAAGAACTATGAAAGGTAAACATTTTGCACAGATTCAGGATATCAAGGCAGCTGCAGCTATGCAGCTAGAGACACTCATGAAAAACAACTTTCAGAACTGCATCAGAAAATGGCAAGAATGGTGGGATAACTGAGTTGGAAACAAGGAAGAGCCTATTGAGGGGAACATGGTCATGAGTCTTTCACCAATCTGTTCTTTTGTAATTTCAACCCTCACCTCAGTTTTGATCACATACTGTACATTAGGACTTAGCACCCTCTGGGTGCTAAGGGAACCTCTGGGGTTCTTGGAATGAGTTTTCCAAATATGAGGAGAGCTGTGATACACTTTGGTTGACAGCATCTCCTTAAACAGAGCACAGTAAACACAGTTAGCATCACTAGGGAAATCATGTTATTGGACTAACATCCAAAGGAATGTGCGGAGCTGGCCCATATTTTTCTCCATCTGGACTTGCCCTGGAGGGTTTCCATATCTTTCCTGCAGTGTGTCTGCAACACTTCCTGCCTGTTCTAGCAGTTCATATGGTTCTCCATGAGGGTGGCCCAAGGCACGCAGACCTTGCAAACACACAGCGGGCCCAGCACATTTTACAGGTAAGAGAAATCCATTATTCCTTTGTGTTCAACCATACTGACTCAGTATGTCCTGCATGGCTTACATTGGATAAAACCTGCTCTGAGTGGCAGTTGTGTTATACATCTCTGGAAGGTGCAGCATTTCTCCTTCTTGGTGCAGGGGAGGGTGTGGAGCTGCTTTTCTGGGATTCAAATGCCATGGGACACTCAAGGGGCTGCTGCTGCTGCTGCTGCTACTGCAGAAACTGAGGAGCTGCCCAAGCGCCTGGAATTTTGCATCTTGAGACTGGGGCAGTTTTTAAGGTGTCCACCAACAACTACAATATGAAAAGCATGCTAACACAAAACTCCAGAATTATCCATCAGTATCTCTCTCCTTTATTTCCTGAGAGCTGGGAAATCACAGCAAAGATTTTATTAGCACTGCAGGCAAAGCAAGCATAAGTGGAATAAAGCAAAAAGCAGATGTACTTCCTATCTGATGTGCTTTATTACCAGGCCATGAAAAATACTACTTAAGTTTTTATTTACACCTGTGTTCTGTATTCTTTTCTGCATTTTGAAAGCTGTGTTCTCCTGACAGTCCTTACCATACAACAGTGAAATAGGAAAATTGTCGTTTGTAATCTCATGGTTTGCTTCACACAAAACACCTGGATATAACAGATTTCTATAAAGTAAAGCCCATGGGGAATTACACATTGTTATAGGAAAACATGTAATCAGAACTCTGAAGCCTCACAGGCTGAGAGATGGGTTCCCAGAGTCTGGTGGAGGAAATGGGACGTTTAAGTGTTCTCAGCAGGGACAGTAGGTCACAGGCACAGCCCCTTGGGCTCTGCCCCTCATGCTTGATGTCTTCTCATTCACTTTCCCAAGGCTCCCTTGCCAGGACTCCAGAATCATAATACTGTCTAGTCTGTACAAATAATCCTGAACCAAATCCATCTCATTATTTATATCACGATCTAGCCTTGTGTGGTTTGTTACAGCAAAGTGAAACACATGAAGACACTTAGTCTCATAAATGGAGAGATCTGGGCCACACTCCTTCTGCCCCATGAATCTCTTCACAGATTCCTGAAGACTGTATTCCCTCCATCTGTAGTTCCACAGGTTTCTGGAAGCTGAGAATTCCCACTATCTTACGCTGTTCTCTCCTCACACAGAGCATATCCACTGCTCTGAAATCCACATCCTACTGCATGTGTGATCTTTAGGTCCATGCTGCAGTGTGCTCCGTGAAGAACAGGGGGTCCTGCTGCTCCTCCACCCCCAGGGCAGGATGTAGGGCTCTAGAACACAGTTAGGAAGCCGGCACTCGGCCGCAGGACCCTGGATCCAGCTCACACTCGGAATGCCCCACACCAATATTTACATCCCCTCTACTCTCACCTTTAAGTCACATGTCAGTTCCTGCTTAGCTGTGCTACACACCACCCTCTTCCTCCACATGCCTAAGGGGCTAGTTTCTGTTCTCCAAGAGGCAGAGCAGATCTTCTCCAGGTTGACCCAGCTTGTCTCTCCCTTGCGACCATGGGGCCCCATCTGTCCAGCCCAGGAAAACCCTTCCCAAAGCCTCTCTCATCTGAAAGGTCAATGTGTGTATTTCATCCTTCCCCTTACACAGACTGAAGGGCATTACGGTGCTGCACATCCTGCAGAGTCACACCAGTTTCTAAAATTAAGTAGCGCATGATTATTTATTAATGACACCTTGATTCAGAGGTTTTCTTTTGTGTGCTTCCTCACTTAGTGAACTTTGGTCTCCCTTCCCTGGCTAAAGTCCCGGAGCTATGGGAAAACCTCTTCCCAAATTGCACAAAACAGGCGAACCCTCTCCCTCTGTGACCCACTGTTACTCTGGGTGGCATTCTGCAGCCCCAGACCTTTCACCACACACCTCACCGCAGCAGACATTAGGGTCACCGTGGAGATCCTGCAAGGTCCACTGGTACATGCCTGTACTTTTTAAGGTTTTGTTGCTACCCTGGGAGAACAGACTTCCGCTGTGGGAGGGAAGCCAATGTAGACATGGGCTGCAGAATCGAGAGAACTCCTTGTTACGTTGTCCCCAGCTATGTTGTTTGTTGCTCTGAGACAAGACACAACTCTGTGCAATAAAGAATGGCTGCTGTGAGTCCAGGGATGCACTGCTGAAGGGGTAACATGGGGAGCAGGGCAGGGCTGCAATGCTTTGAGCTGCAAGGTCTGTGAGTAGAAGGTGGGGACTACTTCATGAGAGAGGGCCTAATGAAGGGGGCTGTACCTGGATCAGGGTGTGGCCAGCTCCTCCATGAGTCCAGGTACCAGTCCTCAGGTCAGGCAACCTGCCATAGGGGAAACTTGGCTAGGGGTCACAGAACGTCCGCCATCATGAAACATCTTCTTAATTATTCTTTCTACAATTCTTCATTGTGTCCCATGCATATCAATTAAATATCACCTTTTTGGTTTCCATAAAGAAGTGCAATGAACATACATGTAAATACCAGAAGTAAATGTTTGATGTATTAATGCACAGGATTACAACCAACCATGACTTTTATTTATTTTAGCTTCTAATTTAGGATTTTTAGATTAACGCGACATAGCCTGCACACCTGGGGCTTTTGTGTCCGAGTTCTGTGCTTCAGAACTAAGTAGGTATAAGTCACAATGTACTTTCTAAATCAAATACCTCAACTTCTGTACAAATCCTGCTACTCTTTGCTTTTCCTCTTTACAGATATTTTAGACATCTGATATGCTATTGCAGGATAGTAGAAATATTTATTGTAATAGAATACTATAGTTATTTACTCTTAAATTTATTATGCCCCTTCTTAGCGTAGTGATTCTGGATTCTTTAGTATAAAGAGAAATCAAAAGAAAAAAATATCTACAATTTTGAGTTAAGAAGTACAGTGAGATCTGACAACCTAAACAATATGTACAGAGTATAAACATATTTATACTATATATACATAGTTAATGGTAACCTATCCATTATAAATAGTAAGTTTAACTTACATTCTACAAAAATAATCATTTTGGATGGGTACATGCAAACCAATACTCATAAATCTATTTATAAAATGCTGTTTCTCTTTTTTTTTGCTTTTAAATATAAATGTTGCTATTTAGCCATCAGTTAAATGATTTCAGTGCAAACCCCAACATCCCCAAGTAAAAATACAAAATCTGCTTCTATCCACCTCAACATACTGCTTCAAGTGTTCTTCTCCTACCAGTACAGATCATTTTCCCACCTGTCAATCATAGATACATATCCCACATCCCTCAGATATTACACATCCCTCAGATATTACACATCCCTCAGATATTACATATCCCTCAGATATTACACATCCTAGAATAAAGGATACCTTTATTCTATTTTTTAAAAAATAATGCAAATAGTAGCTATTTCTCAAAATAACATCCCCTTGGCCTTTAGGTTCTCAGACAAATGGACACAGTGAAGCCTGTCCCTCACACTGGCCCCACGCTGCAGCCCAAGGCAGGAGGCCCAGGCTCAGTGGCCGGCAGGGCCGTCCATGTGGGCAGACACCTGCGCGGCCACGAAGGGCTCGCTCTGCTTCTGCTCCTCCTTCCCGCCGGCCGCTTGGTCTGTGATGGAGGAGAAGGACAGCTGGTCGTGCTCCACAATGTGCACCTGGTCTTCATCCTTGTCCTTCTTCACGTAGAACATCTTCCTAAACTTCTTCAGCTCGTGCAGCTCACAGAAGGTCTCCAGAACCACCAGCATGGCTATGAGGCCCAGCAGCAGGTAACCTGTGTGAAGACAGCGCAGTCTCAGTTCTGGCAAGTCCCCCGGGGAAGCTAGTGAACACTAACTGCCACTCTTCTAATTTCCAGCAGAGTTTGAAGGCCATGGCTCAAAGAGAAACTGCCCTGAGGAAGACAGAAAGAGTGGCTTTGCCCTCAGTGACCCTGGATTATTCAGAATCGTGGCCCTCACTGTGAGGAAACAGAAAAGGCTGATGATGATGCAGGAAGGCACTAGGCAGACAGCGTGGAGCAGCCACCCAGGGAGACCGCCATCGGATGGCTCTTCATCTTGGCTGGAGAGTCAGTGGCTCATGAAAAGCCAGCGACATTTCAGGGAAGTTTTCATTTTATCAGAAGCATGTTTAAAGCACTCAACATTGTTATCGTTACCTCTGCTATAGAATGAGAAACTTAATGATAGAAATTACACTTTAAATGACATTAAAATTCCTTTAGGAATTGACATCAATATTAAGGCATCATAGTGTGCAACTGTTTACATTATACCTAAATGCAGCAGGAAATAAAAGCTTGCAGTTTTGGACCCATAGACCATTCACTGGCTAATTTTTTTATTCTGAAAAGACAACAGCTGATTGTAATACAGTGCTATTTTGAGGAATTTTTGATGGGAGAATAGGTTTTTAACTTTGTTCCAACGTTTTAAAAATCAGTTGGAGGGCCGGGGAGTTAGCTCAGTGGTTCCGGCGCCTGTCTCGCAAGCGCAAGGACCCGGGTTCGATTCCCCAGTAACCACATAACAATACTGGGTGTGGAGACCCACACCCAGCAGCAACCAGTACCACATACCACAGTGCTGGGTGTGGTGGCTCACGCCTGTAATCCCAGCACTCGGGAGGCAGAGGCAGGAGGATTGTGATGTGAGTTTGAGGCTGAGCTCAGGGCCAGCCTGAACCACAAAGTGAGACCCTGTCTCAAAAAACCTAAAAATCAGTTGGAGGGGGAAATGATCATTATGAAAAAGATCAGAAAACTAAAAATGAAAAGCCCAAGAAAAACAAAAATACTGCCAAGGATTTAGCTCAGTAGAGGACTGGTCTGCAAACACAAGGGCCTGAGTTTGAGCCTGAGTACCTAATTCATGTCTTAGCACTAAAATGTTTCATCAAGATTTTCAAACAGCACATGAACTACAAGAGCTAGTGTTGGCAGCACAATAGGAGAAAGGAGACTGATGATCCTAAGAATGTAAAGTTTTGGTTCATTCAGAATACGACTCTAAGCTCTGATAATATACTGCACATAATGCGCTTTTGGTGTTTTAGAAATAGCAATGACACTAAGAGTCAGATTAATTGATGAATCCTGCTGCATTTCTTCATTATTATTCAGTTAAACTCTTGAATGCTGACAGGACTAACCACTGGTTTTCAGAATGTAGGGTTTTATCCAACCCATAATTAAAACATCTTTGGAACCTTTATTAGATATGCAAGTTCTTAACACTCAGAATATAAACTAACTTTGCATATAGGTCACCTAAAAAAATGCATGCTCCACATCATAAGAAGTAATGTTATGGTAAGGATTTGGTATTATGTGAAAAGCTAAGTAGGCAGTCAGACACGGTAGCTCATGTCTGTAATCCCAGCAATCGAGAGGCAGAGGCAGAAAGATCATCATGAGTTTAAGGCTAGCCTGGGCTACATAGCGAGTTCAGGTCCAGCCTGAACTACAAAGCAAAACCCTGTCTCAAAAACAAAAACAGAAAGAGTCAAGTAAGCTAACCTACTAGACAAAATAAAGGCAAAAATTCACACAAAAGAAATGACTAGCACACATAATTACAGAAACATTTTTACTTCTCTAAATCACAAAAAATTAAAATTAGGTATTACCCATTTCTGAAAATAAAGTTCAAATAGTGCTTATTTTGTTATCAAATCCACACAGAAAAAAGTGGCTGTAATCCTACTGGCTTAGGTAATACTGCTGGCCCTGCAAGCTCTTCATACCACCTAGCAAGCTCTGGTCAACTTGTCCTGTGACTCACAAAGAGGTGTATTCATTTTGGACCAGCAATCCTACTTTTAAGAAAGAAACTAAAGCACAAAGAGTATAAATATAAAAAAGATATTCATTGCAGTGTTATTTATAATGCACCCTCCTTGGAAGCAACCTAAATAACCCAAAAGAGGCATGCCTGGGTGGATGATGGTATAATAAGAATAAAAATAATACTTAGGAATCATGAAATGCTCCTTATAAAATCCCTTGGCAAATATCTAGGGAACTTGTATGTGAGCCAGGTAGGCACTGCTGAAAGCACTGGAGTTTGATGAGTGAAGTCTTTGTTCTTGGTCGGCCTGCGGTTAATGAAACGTTCAACTGGGCCTGGAGTGGAGTTAAAATAGCAAGACAGGGCCAGGACGGAGCACCTGACTGCCTGGGCGTCCACTCTGATTTCCTAGAAGACGCAGCCTGAGCTGGATTACACACTGAGAAATTCTTAGAAAAACAGAGTAAAAATGGGGGTGCTCACATTCTGCAAAACAGGAAAGATTCACATAAAAATAATTTTCTGGAAAGGAATGGGTAAGGACATGACATTGAATTTAAAACATTCTTTAAAAAGTATAAGTCACTGGCCACGTGAATTTTAAGTCCTACTTTATTTGCTGCATATAAAATTCTGCAAGCATTAGATATTTTCTTTGAAAAAGAATCAGGTACTAAAATAAATTTTCTCTGTAAGAAAAAGAAACAGATGGACAAATGAGATAGGAGTTTTATGCATTTTCTGATAAATTAAAAAACAATTGATAGTAACAGGCTATATATTTGAGACCTTATTTTTTTGCACTTGCAATGTTTAATAGAATAGAGCAATTTACTTTATTAAAAGTTGGTTATCAGTGATTATACATAGCCTCTTTTTGTATTGTAATATAATGCCTATTACATCATGAATAAGAAACTTATCAGTAGTTTTCAGGCACCTAGGAAAAAATAACTAAGTATTAAGGTTTTTGTACAAAGAAGGTTGATGGAAATAGGGAACCAAATAGCTGCTGGTAAGAACAAAAGGCTTCCAACGAGAAGGTACCCAGGATATCTGCGCCTGTTTACGCTCCAGCATGCAAAGCAGAGTGTGAGAGCAACACTAGACGCAAACGCCGGGCAGGCGCCAGGATACTCACACGTGATCCCGATTTTGTAGAGCTCTCTGAATTTCTGATTGTAGCCTTCTCCGGGCACATAATCCCCCAGGCCAATGGTGCTCAGGGAAATAAAACAGAAATAAAAGGACTCGAGGAAGTTCCAGTCATCCTCCAGGACTGAGAACACAGCGGCGGGGATGAAGAAGAAGCAGGACATGGTGATGAACCCAAGGACAACGGCGTGGACAATGGCCACCACCTGTTTGGAGAAGCCCCAGCGGATGTGGAAGTAGAGGACTGGTCTGCGGGTGACGTGCACGGTGATGCGCTGGACCACGGCAGTCAGGAAGAGGAGGGTGAAGGGGATGCCGATGACCGAGTAGATGATGCAGAAGGCCTTCCCGCCGTCGGACAGGGGCACGGTGTGGCCATACCCTGCAAAGACAGGAGGCTGGCTGAGAGGAGGCGCCAGGGCACGAGCTTTTCAGCCAGGTAGGCGGCCAGCTGCCTGTATTACCCTCAAGCCGAGGAGACGCATGAGACTTCAGCTCGGACCTCTTAGAATACAGTATGTTGCTGCATGGGTAAAATTCACCTGCAGATGCCAGGCATTGGAAGGCCACCACTCTGTATCAAATCTGACTGACTCTTCTCACACAATGGGCTCTCTGGTTTAAGATTCGCCTTCAGGATGAGCAGGAAGAAGGGGTGTGGGCTGAGGCGCAGGCCCTTAGCACTTCAGAGCAGGAGGGAAAGCCAGGAACAGGACAACCACCTGTCACAGTGGACACGTGCCAACCAGGGTCCCGATGACAGAGAGTGTTAACCTCAGTGCCGGACAGATGTAGGTGTGGGAGGAGAAACAAGCCACGAGGGGAATGGGGGGAGGGTCGCGGCGTCAATTAAGGCATAGACAGTAAATGGGAGGGTCAGACATGGGACTGGGGCTCAGTAACACAAAGGATTGAACAAGGCTTTTCAAATGCTGTACCAATTACTGTGTTGGGTTAAATGGCACACCCACAAACCTGCACAGGGCCGGGGATGTAGCTCAGTGGAGCTGCACTTGCCAGGGAAGTACAAGGTCCTGAGTTTGATTCCCAGTACCAGGGAGATCAAACCAAACCTAACCTACACATTTCCACCTTTATCATTCCCGAAGATTCAAAGATGCCATACATTCCTGAAATAAACACTGAACCAATTGTATTAGGACCAGGGGTCACACCACATTATCTGTTTTACTTTCCATAAGATCTGAGTCATTTCCAAATTGCCAAACAAGGCACAAATGCCAATGTGAGCTCCTAGTCAGGCATGAGAGTGGATAGGCCATTTAAAAACAAATCTCACAAACTTCTCAAACATGTCTAAATAAGTCAGCTCAACAAAAAGGCAATAAGTTCATTTTAAATGCCATCAGATGCCAAAAAAAGTGAGGCATAACTGAAGAGTATAACTGGATTTTAGAAATACATCTTAGTAAAAAATAAACATTTCCAAAAAGCCCTTGGTTGCAGATTAAAATTCGGTATCACATTGAAGGCACAGATATGTGTGATTAGAACAAGGCTTCTTTGAATATTCTTAGCCTGCTTTCCCAGGAGGCATGTGGTTGATGAATGGACTACAGTACATCCCAGAAATCCCCTGAAGTCATATGCAAATACACACATCCACCCACAGATGTCTGTCTTTGTGGAGATTCCAGTGCACAGATTCCCACAGAGCTACAAGTTGCCTAGTGGCTCAGAACCGTGGTTCTGGGAATCAGCCCCTGAAGGAATCTGGTCCCCGTGTACCTAGCAGCTCCTGGGATGCGGTGGCTAATTTAGAAAGATAAACAGGCAGGTTGGAGCATTCACAAGTAATGGGAAAGATAGTGCCAAGTAAAATTCCTGCAGCATATGGAAGTGGGAAGATTGGAATGTTTATTTCTGAGGGGAAAGAGTAGGATTTGTTGGAAGTCAAGCTGCTCATATCACAGAAACACTGGGGCTGATGGGAGCTATCTATGATTTTAGTCTTGAGGAAGAATATTCTGATAATCAAGGATACCTGGAAATAAACTCTGAAAATGGAACTTTAACCATAACAACTGGCAGGTGATTTGCAACTTAGTTACAAGGACATGACTAAAAAGCACTATGAGAAGTTGAGATTACAAACCAAAGTATGGGTTAAACTCTCTCGGGATCGTGTGGAGGTGATAAAAGATGATCAGTTCTGCTGGCAAAAGCTGTAATCCATAATGTCTTTCCTTATTGGGGGGGATAGGCTTTTTAAAAATTGCTTGCTTAAAAGTGTAACACACCCGGCCACACAGCCCATACCTTCTGTATCATCAGTTCCAATAAAGGACATAGTTCAGATTCCAGAAGGAGAAAAAAGCACATACACTTATATTTTAGTGTAAAATTATTATTATTATTATTTTTCTTTTTTCTGAGACAGGGTCTCGTTTTGTAGTTCAGGCTGGCCCTGAGCTCAGCCTCAAACTCACATCACAGCAATCTTCCTGTCTCTGCCTCCCGAGTGCTGGGATTACAGGCATGAGCCACCACACCCAGCACTGTGGTATGTGGTACTGGTTGCTGCTGGGCGTGAGTCTCCACACCCAGTATTGTATGTGGTTACCGGGGATTGAACCCTGGTCCTTGCGCTTGCAAGACAGGCGCTAGAACCACTGAGCTAAATCTGTGGGCCCTAGTGTAAAATTTTTAACCTCAAATTGTAACAGCTCTTTTTATTCGAATGCTAACTAAATCTCATGTTATCTTTAAGCAATTATTATGGGATTCTAAGGTCTCTCTGCATAGTGGCATTTTTGTGCCTGTAATAGAATCCTGCTAAGCGATTAAAAATCATCAACACACAGATTTTTACTGACAGTCATTTTTCTTGTCTTGATATTTAAATAAATAATTTTTGCTAATGGAGATTAAAATGTAGCATGTATGTCTCATCTGCAGTCCTCGCATTTTTAGTGGAGGCCACACTGAAGAAACCACCTTGCCACTGATTACACAGCAACTCTCCTGCAATAGACAACTTAATGTACCTTATGGGAGCTTTCAGCCCTGTCAAATACTAATGAGATGACCAACAACTCTTCACGTTTGGTCACCTGAACCTCCAAATAGATCTAGAAATAAAGCTAATATTTCTAACTATGAAACAAAGCTCATATTAAAAACCACTACAAACAATGACAAGTTTAGCAAAACTTAACATAGCTTGCAGATTTGGGGTCCTTTGCATTTCTAGAAGACTATTCAGAAAACTTCAAGGCCCAAAAAACTGAGTATGTAATAATGAACTGACATCAGAAGTTAAGACCTCGGGGTGAAACTCCTACCTACTCGATGTTCCTTGGGTTTCTCTTCTAGCTCGGTCCTTGCAGAGCGTGTGTAACAGATGGTTGAATGGATGGTGGCCTCTTATTGCAATGTAGCTTCCCATGTAGCTGCTGTACCTGCAGCTGCCGCATTATGCTTCCTGATGGCCTACCTGGGCTTTGCCACTCTACACATGGGCATTCAGGTTTTCTTCCTGAACGAGGTCTGAGACAGAACCTTGGTGGGCTACTCTGGTGCATTAGAGCAAGCCACTGACCCAAAACTACTCAACGCCTTGAGGGAGCCACAATTTACCATGGACACACATTACAACCTTATCCTTAGAGAAACTATTCTCACTGATGTGAATTAACCAGTATGACATCGGACAACGTATTCATGCTTCTCTGATACAGGATTTCTTTTAAAAGCCCCAAAAGAAGAGACTCAGCCTCTGACATCAACCCCAGTAGGAATCTGTTACTAGCTGTGTGTTTTCTCTTCGGTGAAGGTGATTTTCCTTCCCAATCCTGGACTACACTACCTCTTTCTCACTGGACTATGTGTTCTCGGGGGGGGGGTGAAGACTATGTCCTCCTCAACTTTAAAGCTATGTGGGTCCCAAACCACAGTGAGCAGTTTCACAGTGTTGTAGGTCCTGGAGTCCAAAGGTCTAGAACTCCAAGCTCTGATATCCAAGGGCCAGATGTCCTCACTCAGGAGAAAAAATTCTCTCTCTCTCTTTCCCTGTCTCTTTCTCTTCTCTTTTTCTCTCTCTTTCTCTATCTCTTTCTCTCCCTCCCTCCTATTTGGGACCTTAAAAGAATGAGTAATGCTGCAATGTTTGTACATACTCGTGAGGAGGCTTCTTCTTACCCAGTCCATTGATTCTAGTCTTTTCCAGAGATGTCTTCCAAGACACACCCAGAAGTTGTGTTTAACCAACAATGTGGGCATCCCTGACCTCAAGAAAGTTGACACACAAAATGAACCATTACCATTGGGGAAAGCATTTTAATGTGTAGGTTGTATTATCTGCAGGTACAATGAGGCCCACAGATCAGGGAATAACTCTCCCTGGAGGGACAACCAGTCACAGAGGCCAAGTAGGGATACATGCCACATGGCAGGACAGCGCACAGGGACACCTCAAGGTGGTTAGGAGATGGAGGATGGAAGGGAACTGTGGGGCTTCTGCAAAAGGACAAGGCCAAGTGGAGCACTCAAGGTTGGTGTTGATGAGTTTAAGCAATTTCAGTGGACTCCAGAGCGTCCAGCACCTGCACTGGAGTGATCATAGCAGAGGCACAGTTACCTTAGTGGAGAGCCCGAGAAAGGGGCAATGGAGTATGGTCTGGATGGTTTGATTGGTGTATGCAAAACACACCCAAACGTGTGTTCATTCCTGCCTAGGTACTGGCCAGCTCAGGAGGGGCAGGTTGTTATAAAGCTCCAGGATGCCAAAGGATGAGAAAATGATGGTAGAGCACTGGTACATGACGATCCAGATGGCAGTGTGCCATCTAAATAGCTCCTTTAATCTCTGCATCTGCTCTCTGAGATGGGCTGTGTGTCCTTGCTGTGTAGGAGAAGGAACCACAGTAGCTCAGCTTACAAAAGCCCCAACAGCAACAGCAGGAAGCGGCACTAGAACCGTGGTCACCAGCCTTTTATTATTATTATTTTTATTTGTTTATTTTTTTTTTTTAGGTTTTTTGAGACAGGGTCTCGCTTTGTAGTTCAGGCTGGCCCTGAGCTCAGCCTCAAACTCACATCACAGCAATCCTCCTGTCTGTGCCTCCCGAGTGCTGGGATTACAGGCATGAGCCACCAGGCCCAGCACTGTGGTGTGTGGTACTGATTGCTGCTGGGTGTGAGTCTCCACACCCAGTATTGTATGTGGTTACCGGGGATTGAACCCTAGTCCTTGCGCTTGCAAGACAGGCACCAGAACCACTGGGCCAAATCCCCCGCCCTCACCAGCCTTTTAAATTTGGCCATAGAGAGGGGTGAAGTGTAGTGAAGGACAAGTAAACAAATAAAAGAGGCGTGATATCCAACAAGGTACAAAATGAAGTTATGTAATCGGCACTACAAAATGGAACGTAAAACAGACTTTTAATCTTTTTCAGATAAGCAAGTTCGGCAAATCTCCTTCTGAGCACCAAATACCACCATCACCACCTCACAAGCCAAAAGAAGGGACAAAAAATGTAGTGACCAGCCCCAGGAGGAGGGAGGAAGGAGGAGGTTAGCTCAAGACAGCAGGTGTGGCAAGCTACATGATTGTTCTGTATTCCCTTCCCCTCTGTTCCTTACCATAAAAGATTCTTATACCCACCTGTACATGGGAGATGGGGAATCAGGAAAATGGGCCCCTTATTCTCCCTACAGCTATCATGGAATAAATCTTTTTTTTCCTTTTTATCAAAATATATGGCCTTTTTCAGTTCTTCAGAGGTGAGTAAAGAAGCACATATGAATCTATATGACCACAAACAGTTGGAGAAATCCCTGGGCATTTCCAGAATAAAAATCTCTGACACAGATCAGACCTAACACAAACCAGAAGGACTCAATAATGAGAGCTCCTAGATTTTGTAAACATCAGTTTAGCTGGTTAGCTTGTAAAGAGGCAACCTGTAAGGGGCAAGGCCTAAGATAGTCAGCAGGTTACAAACAAAACAGCACAGCAAGCCACACACACAGCTATGTAAATGCAAACACAGGAAAAAGGATAAAGACTTCCTCCTCCTCTCCCCCTCTTCTTCTTTATCCCAATAAACAATTCCTTTTTAACCCATCTACCTTTTCAGAACACCGACACATCTTGGCTTCACCAGATTGGAGTTCAGAGTCTGGTAGTCCAAACTGTTCCTGATTCATTGTTGCTTTCACCTGGGTGTTATTCTTAGGACTGCTATTCATCTTGATCAGACCTCAGGAAGTATCCAGGACATCCCTGGCCCAGTGATCCCAATTCCATTAGAACAGGATTACCTCATCTCTGTCATTCCCCAAAAGTGAAGGGGCTATGTGGATACAAGACTAAGCTACTCCAGGATCCTCCAGAGTCCTGAAGGTGAGATAGTCTCTGACTGCCAGACAATCTTTTATCTGCAGCCTAATCAGTCAACAGGTTTCAAAAAGACTCAAACTCAGACCACCTCTCTCCTGGGTTCCTTGAGAGGTCCTCTCCGCTGTCCCTTGTTGGATCACACCTTGTCTCAGCCTGGATTGTATGCCATGTGACGATCTTCATTACTCAGTAAACGCTTTCTTTGCTCATAGTGTATCATGGTTCCTTCCAGTAGACAAGGGTTTCCACCTCCTAGTGTGACTACAGCCCACATAAACCTTCTGCAGGCATTGGCAGCCTGTGGCGGGGAAGACACTGTTCGCACCAGCTGCTGTCATCCTCCATCGGCAGCGCCCAATGCGCCTCTGGTGTGGGCTCTCACATGGCCAGGGCCTGTGCTCCATCTGTGTTTGTCACCTTCCTCCCCTGAGTCTCTGCAAGGAAGAGTTAGAACTTGCCCTCAAAACTGACTGTTACAGAACAGCACAGCGGAGGAGGAACCACACTTTAGACTCCACATTATGCTTTCTGTTCTTATTTTTAAAAACATTTTCCTCCTCTCATTCTTGACCATACAGAAACTTTAGTAATAGGATAACAATGAAAACACATTCAAGAAGCCCACAGAGACAATAGAGCTAGTTTTTCCTAAGGTCCTAAGATCTTGAAGTAGCCAGTATTTGTTCTACTTACCACCACCTCCCCCTTAGATTTTACATTTGACATAATTATCCTGCAGCCATCACTATTCTGAGGTTTAAAAGTTATTCTATTGGAAAGGCTTCCCGGGGAGGTACTTTTAGATCGTGGGTGTACAATGTATGCTGTAGGCATTTCCCCCAGGCAGGGATGCTATGCAGACAAGTCAGGATTTAAACTCCTCTTGCCTGGGGAACACTCTTGGGAAGCTTGGCTCCAAAGATGTTGGATGACAAAGAGACACTATTTACTTGTTGAATTTCCATATGTCCCCTACCAACAGAAGCTCCTGCTTGGCCTGAATGCTTAACTGCAGACTAGAAAACACAGCGGTCCCTAACAATTGTAATGGCTTACCAAGTTTGTTTTATTCTGCCCTACTCAAGATTAGACTTGCAATGTAAAACCGCCCCTTTGAAAATTATCCTTCGTTTTACCCTTTGCTCAGTGTAAGAGCTTATACAGAACCCCCTTTTAAAGTCTAGAATATTAACAGTAAGTTCTTCCAGTAAAAAGGGTCAAAGAGAAAAAAAAATTAAATTAAAAAAAATTTGACAACAGACATCCAAGTTGGTGATCTTTCTTTCAGTTTTACAAAACCCAGAACACCCGGTGGTCTTCACATCAAAGTGTGGGCCAAGGATTTGCTAATCCTGTTCTTTAATTAAAAGAAGAATATTTACTTTGCATGAAAATAGTGTTTTTCTAAAGGATTTTACCACTGGCCCAGGAGAAGAAGATCAATTGTAATCACAGAAAACTCTCACTGAAAAGAAGGGAAAACAGACATTGATTTACAAGTCCAGAGGCTGCTGCTCAACTTTATGCACAGCTTTCAGGGCTTGCTTCCCTGCTCTCTAGCTCCTACATCCTTTTCTTCCTTATAAAAAACTCTTCCACGTGAACAAATTCTTTGAAATGGTCATTAGGATGAAAATCCGGCCATTTTCCCAATCAGCTAGCTTATCATAACAAAACCTGATTTCGTTCCCATCACTTGTCCCTGAACATTGGCTGTCAGGCAGCAAGCCGAACTGAATCTTGATCAGGATCCTCCTGATTCCCCTGGATGAGACCACACACATACTCCGCCATTCAGAGATGCAAAATGGTGACCATGGGAAGAAAACATGGCATCCACTGTACCTGGATGAGACTCTGTATCTTTTGAAGGCAAATGTTCATGTAATAAAGTATTAGTTCTTGCTTTTCTTTTCCCTTAAAGACTTTGGTAAGGGAGCTTAACGATGATAAAAGACAAAGGAACATATTTAAATTTGAAAGAGCTTATTTAAGCATGCACCAGTTAATGAGTGGGCAGCAGCAGTCCACAAGCAGCTCCAAGGGGAAGCCAAAGAGGAAACTTCTATAATGTATTTGCAAAACCGAGGCTATGGAAGCAACTTTAATTGCTTGGAATAAAAGACTGTAGTTGGAGGCTAGTTGGTGGCCTAAGAGGTGGTTTTATCTCTGTAGCTCATAAGTAGACAGAGAGAGACAGGGTCTAAGAGGAGTCAGGGTGATCAATCTTACAAGAGAACAGCACAGAAAACAGAGTTAAGGTTTAACTCAAGCCATATAGATCACTAAGGTCAGGAAGTAAAAGCAAACACATGTCACTGATCTCCTATTCCTTTGATTTTGCTTTCCCCAATTATGCACATAGCAAGATGACTAGCCAAAGAATGCTTGATTGGTGCAAAGACACTATGTGACACTGAGGACTGTATTTCCTGGATTTGAATTCTGGTTCTTCCTCTTGCTATGTGGCCCTGGGTGCCCTTGTTCCCCTTTCTGCTGAGTTTGGACACACTTTCTACCTCATGCAGGTGTCACGAGGACAAAATAAATGATCCATCAACAGACACAGCACTTATGAAACACCAGAAAAGTAAGCTCTTCCACTGATGCTAAAAGAAAAGACTCAGTGCATTAGTCCAACAATATCTACATCCTGTCAGCTGGGCCACAGTTCTAGGCTTACTAGTTAGAGGTTATCTGCATGCTCCATTCTGTTCTTGGCACAAAGCTTAGTTTTTCCAAGTCCTTCAAGATATCTTCTTATACACTAATGGCTAGAAGTTATTAAAATAGCCCCAGTAGAAAAAAATCTGTAAGTTCTAAATTCCAAAGGCTGGAGGGTGGAAAAGATAAGGGAAGTTAATCAGGTAGGTGCAGGTGAAACCAACCAAACAAGTATTTATGTTGAAATCTTGACATAAATTCCATCACAGCTGGCTACCAGGACCATACCATGCTCAGTCTTGTTTCAGATAAACTTATAACCACTAACCTCAACCATTCCAGATGCAATAGTTACTGGGTTTCACTGGTTTGCATTATGCTGCTCATGTTATCTATCTAACTTTGCAGGACTTAGTCCTTTCTTTCTGAGTATAATGGCTCCATAAACCCTTTTATTTCAGGGTTCCCTTGATCCCAAGAATTTTCATTGACACTGTTAAAGACGTAGCAACAGTGCTTGGGGAACAAGCTGATACATAGGCTCTCTGAAGCTGCTCTGTAGTTTGGGAAGGCACCAATGACCTGCACACAAACCCTCTGAAGTTCTCCCTCTCCACTGCAAGAGAACCCAATATGGCAGCCATCCAATTTATAGCTGTAGAATGAGATTCCAACCAATCACCATAGGTAAGAACTATAGGTCTCTTCTGATATTTCTTTACTAGGTGGCACAGAGGGGTTGGGGTAGTCCAAGAGTCAAAGCTCCCATTGTAGGCAGAGGTATATCTATACTCTTAGGTATAGTAGTTACCCAAAAGCTGGCAAGAGATAGATGTAACACAGTGCTAGCAGTTGGATTCAACAATCTTCTAAATGACTCAAGGGCATAGTCTCAAGGATCTTTCTGTGGAGCACATAAAAAGATAGAGCCTCAGACTTAGAATCCTGTTCTGAAAGATGTCCATTTGCTAGATTTCCAATAACCAGATACCATCTCATGCAAGGATAGATGAACAGTATCTAACAAGTCTACCTTAATAAGAAAAGCCTCCCACTTCACCAATGAAAAATAACTTCTAGCATTCCTTTTGCTAATTAATGGACTCTAGATACTTAAGTATTTGTTTAATGGGGTCTTTCAAGTAATAACTCACTTCTCCTGGAATGTATATTCCTAATTCCTATTTAGAAAATTTCACTTGTTAACTTCTTTGTCCCCTAGATTTAGATTAACTGAGAGAGAAGGCTATCATTTCTACTAGGAAAAAATAAAACATCCTTTTATATCTGAATAAAAGAACTTTCTTCTTGTAATCTGGCTTCTCTTGGCTTTAGTCTGGGTTACAGCTCAATCTTGGGAAACCCTTTCAGCAGAGGTCTGACAGAGGTTCTCCACAGGTACGGGTCATCTTGGTTCCTGAACAAAAGAAGAGAAGACCAAGGGCTACCTGTACCCAAGAAGGACAGGTAACTTGAGGAGACAAACCTTTCCCATTATAAGGAACTGAGATTTGAGGGCCCTGCTATGATAGCTTTTCCTGGTAAAGATGAATTAATGTGGAATACTAGGAAAAAAAATTATAAAGGGTGAAGAAAGCACATGGGATAGAGGAAACAAGAATGGCACAAATCAGTGTTGACAGCTGGTTTACAAACACACAGAGTAAATGTTATACACAATTCTAAATTTGGAAATAGCTATATACAAAAATTCAAAAGAGAAGGTTTAAAATGTGGAGACTGGGGGCTGAGAATTTAGCTCAGTGGTGCTGGCACCTGCCTTGCACACGAAAGATCCCAGGTTCAATCCCCGGTAATCACTTACAACAGTGCTAGGTGTAGTGACTCATGCCCACCAGCAATCAGTACTACATATCACATTGCTGGGCATGGTGGCTCACACCTGTAAACCCAGCACTCACAAGGTAGAGGCAGGAGGACTTCTGAGTTCAGGACCAGCCTCAACTACAAAGTAAGACTGTCTCAAAAAAAACCCAAAATACCCCAACCTAATAAATAAATTTTAAAATGTGGATATTGGAACACCATTGTTCCTTTAAACAACTTTTAATAAGAAAATTCTACATTTTCTTTACTTTTTCAAAGCTTGTTTTTATGTAGCTAGTAATAAAACTGTACCTTCCCATTTATATAATAGAAGAAGCCCCCCAGATCTATAATAATTCATAATCTCCTAGATGGATGTCTTGGTAAAACCTCAAAACACTCTTTAAAGATACAAACTCTCAGGCCAAGTAGATAGAAGGGAATAAGTTTGAGGTTTTCTCAATAGTGTTGTTAGGGACTTAAACTAAGCCAGCCACTGGATCTTGTATAACACTTTAGGAGCCAAATTCTAGAAGAAGCCCAGCCTGGCAGGCAGGGAGTGAATACTGGTCTTATCAGCCCATAAGAAGCCTGCAGTGTTCCAGAAAAATGTTCTTCTGAACAGCCGTGCACAGCCCTCTCGGCATGCTGAGTTGGTCTTCCACCAGCCTATACACAATAGAGGCCTTCACAGTGGCACCTGGGAATGAACCAAGGATGAACACGTGACCAAGGCAGGGCCTTCCCACGTAGAAACTCAACTGCAGCTGAGGCTCCAGAGAGGGCTCCGGAGGGCTCCGAAGCACTCATCTCCTTCTCCCTGGAACTACAGCAGTGCCCACCATAGGCTTTCCTTTTGTCCTAAGTTTAAATGTGTGTTTGCTGAGCCCAATCATGCACCGGGCCATAAGATCTGACAGCACCCCGCACAGTGGTGAATGAAGCATGTGTTAAATGTGCAGAGCCTCCTGAGACACACGGCTCATGGAAGCCAGACCACTGCACGCACCCAAGGACATACCAGGAGGGTTTCATCTGTGGCAAAGTTGTATTAAAGAGGAGGCATAAGCGAAGGGAGCAGGACACAGACAACATACCATTCATAAAATGACACTTTAATAAGAGATCCACGTTCTGCTTTCCAGAAGGTTAACTATTTAGTTCAACAAAGTCATTCTGTAACACCAAAAATCTTGCAACACATGAAATGCTGGGTGTGCAGGGGAAGGCGGATGGATGTGACGGGAGATCCCTCTCTCCTGCTGCGGGCTGGGAGGGAGGCCTTCTGGATTCTACCCACACACACTCCCCACAGCTGGTTCTATCGGGCCAAGTCCCTGAATTACTTTCATCTTCATCTTTCCCAATTTCTAAGCACCATTTGACTACACAGCTTCCCCCATGTCCTTGAAATACCCCTCCTCTTGTCTTCACACATGGGTCCCTCTCACTGCCATCTGCCAGGAAATGGATCTGTGTCCTTCCTCTTTGATCAGCTTGCCACAATGGAAACCTCTACTCCAACTGCACTCTGCCCACAAGCATTTCCTGTCTTGTTTACCTCATGGCTTACAGAAAATCCCAATATATAAAGCAGGCCTGACAGCTGAGGGGCAGCAGGGTCCGGGATACCTGTTTCATAGTGTGAGAGAGTTTAGCTGTTTAGCTTATAGATAGGAAGACAGACCATTGCTCCCCACCTAGAGTAACTGCAGACACACCACTGCTGTACCTTCCTATGCCCACCTGCACAGCACAGCTGCTTCCCACCAGACCCCTAGTGTCAGACCCACCGAGAAAGGTGACAGGCTACTCCTGCCACTTGAAGATGGCAACTGAAAACCCTGTTAACTGGTACAGTCACTTGCTTTATCATTACCAGGTTACACTTCTCTCAGATATAGGCTACTGATTACTTAGACTCCATCCAGAACTCAGAAACTTCAGAGTAGGCTTTGTACCCAGGAAGCTCCTAGAGGCCCGGGCAGACTCAAATCACCTCTAAAGTGGTCTCCCCATTTTTTTCCTCCTAGGACTGGGTTTGAATCCAGGATCTTCACACTGAGCTAAATAGCCAGCCTTTTTTTAAAATTTTGAAACAAGTTCTATCAGGCCAAGTCCCTGAATTACTAAGTTCCTAAATTTTTCAAGTTGGGTCCAAACTTAGGGGTTTACTTGCCTCAGGGTGCTGGGATTACAGGCATGCAGCACCCCTCCTGACATCACAGTAACCTGACAGAGGTGGCTTGCCCTGTCTGAGGTCTCCATCTGACAGTCGTTCCTACCACCTGGGAGTGCCGCTGGCGTCAGACTCCTCACTTAGTGCTTACAGTGTCCTCACGTAATCCCGTGACTTGGTGTGCTTATCGGAAAACCACACCTCCTCAGATCAGCTCACTGGATTCTAAAATGGGTCACCAGATCCTACAGGGCTGGCCCCGAAATCACAAGCTTCCTTGGCTCAGAGTCCTTGGCCACTAAGGAACACAGAGCTTACACTGTAAGTCAGGTGTGGAACAGACCTGACCCTTAATTTTAAGCATTTTCCTGGAAAGCAACTTTTTTGGGAGCAACTTACAGGAGTACCTATTTGGGAGACTAAAAAATTCATATGTAAAATGTAACTAAATTTCCATCAGAAATTTTTTACAAAATATGAAAATAACATTTGAAATGAACTCATTTTATCATTCACATCTATTATTAGTTCCTTCTAATATTATCTTTCTTTCAGTAGAGGAAACTGGAAATAATAATCAGTTGAGCACAAAGTAATCACCAGGTCAGAAGCAAGACTGGGCGTCCTCACAAGGTTTCTGTGTTCAGCAGTGAGAATGTGTTTATTCCTTTATTACTCAACCCACAACCTGGCAATAAATCAAGTGCCGAGTTTAGTTCACAGACACCCATGTGGTGCGATTGCTATTTCCTATAAGTGTTTCAAGTTCTTCTGAAATGATCACTGTCTCCAAAATGCTGTATTTCAATCAGAGGAATATATTTCCATCTTGTGCATATGTCACCAAGAATGTTTAATTCTTCGACTGGAGTCATCAGCTCTTCTCCTTACTGCTTTGCACACGCCTGGGGATTCCCGGCTGTCTGGAGGGTGGAGTTCTCACCTTGGATTCCTCTTTGGATAGACAGCATAAGTGTCCTCTTTAAACCTTGACCCTCATCAGTAAATATCACATCTTTTCTCTGGTATAAGAAAATGAAGATGTAAATGAGTTCTAGAATGTATGTTATATATGGTGAAATATAAAATTCTCAAAGCGAAATGGGGTGAAGGAGGAAAAACAATGAGATTATAACAAAAAAGAAAGGAAACGGTGTATTTTATGATCAGAACCTGAAAGATTTACAGAGAAGTGACAGATATGGCTTTGAGATGGTTAGAACAATAATGACACTCAAGAGATTCGGTTTTATTTCAAAACTGTCCAAGTTTTGATGATTAAAAGATCCACGGTCACATTTAACAACAAAATAAAAGGCTGAGAAGATGGTGATAAGTTATGCAGCAACGATGGGGTTGGCCAATGGCTGTGTTTTACTCAATCTTAAAACATGTCAAGCATATATAGTTTCACAGTTTATCAGGAAAATAAAAGGCACAAAATATCATGGAGAAATTTCCCTAGAATACTGGGATCGGAATTGAGGTGTGTATCTGCCCAAAGAACTCTGCAAAAGAATTCTACAGCAGACGGTGAACGGACAGGTGAGACACCACAAGAATCTCTCAAGGAAACAAAAAGATCAGCAAGATATCAAATATGCCCTAAAAAAGAACACAGGAAAACACAATATAAGTGGTATTGGTACGATACTTGTGTATAGAACATGCTGTTCCCATGTGTGAAAACTGTCTTGGGTGTGATAATGAAGTAAAGATTATTTTTGTGATGAGAGTTTTATTTATATTTCCATTGTAGTTCACAAAGGAATTTCTGTTGTTATTTTTTAGATCTTGTAAGCAGGTGAACAGTTCATTTAAAAAAGGCTGATCCTGGGCCAGGGATTTAGCTCAAGCACCTGTCTTGCAAGCACAATTCCCTGGTAACCACATACAATACTGGGTGTGGAGACTCAATGCCTAGCAGCAACCAGTACCACATACCACAGTGACAGGCATGGTGGCTCATGCCTGTAACCCCAGCACTTGGGAGGCAGAGACAGGAGGATTGCTATGATATGAGTTTGAGGCTGAGCTGAGGGCCAGCTTGAACTACAAAAGTGAGACTCCTCTCAAAAAACAAAACAAAACAAAAAAGGGCTAATCCTGGGCCGGGGATTTAGCTCAGTGGTTCTGGCATCTGCCTTGCAAGCAGAAGGTCCCAGGTTCAATCCTTGGTAACCACACACAACAATGCTGGGCATGGAGACTCATGCCTACCAGCAATCAGAACCACATACCACAGTACTGGGCATGGTGGATCACGCCTATAATCCCAGCACTCAGGAGGCAGAGGCAGGAGGATTACTGTGAGTTCAAGGGTGAGTTTAGGGCCAGCCTAACCTACAAAAGTGAGACCCTGTCTCAAAAAACAAACAAACAAACAAAACAAAACAGTTGATCCTTATTCTACACATCAACAATATAATATTTTAGTGATATTTTATTTTCCTGTTAAGTACACATTAACAACTCATAAAATTAAAATTAATATTTATCTCTAAAAGTACTCCTAAAAAATAAATGTAGTTCTTACCCATTCCCATAATGCACCTTTGCTAACAATCTGTCATGATGCCTGCAGGGTTACACAAACACAGAGACTGATCAATGTTTTGTAAGTCAACAGACAAAGAAGAGGAAGAATGCATGGTAGGGAGGATGGAGGTGCCACTTTTGGGAGGAAATGGGATTGGACCAAGCAGAGTAGCCAGAAAACCCACTCTCTTGCCTTCTGTACCCTGACACAGGAGGGCACCTCAGCTCTGATGCTCAGGCCTCTGTGACATGCCAACTTAATACTATACTTTGGAAATGCTGAAGACTCTGCAGTGAAACCCAGGACCAGGAGCATGTCTAGTCTAATAATAAATCTAGCTGTGGAAACCAAAAAGCAGATATTAAGATACTAAAATACAAATATTAGCCAGCCCCTGGAGACTGAGGTAGGAGGATCTCCATGAGCTCAAGGCAGGCCTGGAATACATGATGAGATCCATTTTCAGAAGAACAACAAAAAATGCAGATATTATCATTTTATTTATTATCAAGGGCCAAATAAGTACTTTAAAAGTATGGTGTATGAGAGAGAAAGAGGTGTGGCCAAGCATCCTTTAAGTCAATGTCAGCCCTCCAGTGTGCTGGGTCCCGAGGTGGCATCATCTGTGAGAACACCCTAGACTCCGTTAGGCATCTCTGTGACAGCATATCAGTGCCTTACATATTCAGGTCACGAGGCCATCAGGCCGGAGCACAGAGGTGCAGAAAGCAGGCCCTAGAGCGCAGAGCTGGCATTTGCCCTTCTGTTGAGGAGACTGATCATCAAAAAGCAAAAACAATCAAAGTGAAAGAATCAGGCTCTCCTCTTTTCCTAATCCTCTGGAACTTTGTTGTTTGGCCCCAGAAAGTTCCCTTCTGGGCAACAAGAATAGACAGGGAAGGGGGCTGGGCCCACTTTTAGGCAGATTATGTATGCACTTTGATTTACCACTCGAGACCTGTGAGCTTATTGTAGTGACTACCCACAACAGAATCTGATTAACGATTTTACTAATTATTTACTTCTTGGCAATTAATTACTAATAATTCTAAACAATATGCTAATGACAGCAAAAAGGAACGGCATGGGAGTAAGGATGATGAGGATGATGAGGATGAGGATGACCCTGTACTTTTCCCATCTTGCCATAGCTAAGGACATTTAGTTAAACATTAGTTTTTGTAATCTGCATGATAATTAATGAATACAAAATATAAATTTTAGAATTCACATTGCGTATCCGTCTCCTCCTTCACAACCAATGTGAATCTCAGGTCTTTAAAGGCTTTTACCTACTGAAGCTGATCAGCCTGATAGGACCATTTAGATTGAGTTTCTATTCTTCCATGACTGAACCGGATATTCTCTTACTGGAGAAGTTCCCCAGGATGCCCACATCCTGGCCATTCTCCTATGCCAGCCTTCAGAATTCCTATATGTGGCTTTTGAAAGAAACTGATACAGTTTGGGCTTTTAAAGATCCCTTCTATGGCCCAGCTTGGTGCCACTGGGAGGTAGTAGGACCGACCAGGGTTCTGAGGTTCCTGGGGACAAGCCCCTAGGGAAATGGCAGGTCCCTAGCTCCTTGTTCTCTCCCTCTCTAGTTGGCCTCTGGTCATCACATGAATAATTTTCCTCCTCCACAGGCTTCCTGCCATGATGTTCTCTGTCTCACCACAAGGCCAATCTGTCATGGACCAAAATTTCCAAAACTATGAGCTGAAATAAACTTTTCCTCTTGACACGTTTATTATCTGAGATATTTTGTAACAGTGATAGAAAGATGATTAACATGAAACCAAACATAAAAAGCAAAGTATTACTCTCCAAAATATATCTGATCCTGAAACTGGAGACAATTGAATGCAGCTGAGCTCTCTTCTCTCTTTGCCTACCATCCAACTAGAAATTCACAAAAGCAAAAGGTCTTTCTAAGCCAAGCACAGTGGCACTCACCTACAATGGCAGCACTTGGAAGGCTGGGGCAAAGGATCCCTAGAAATTTGAGCCCAGCCTGAACTACACAGTGAGACTCTGTCTCAAAAAAAATCAAAAATTATACAAACAAACATACCAAAAAAACAAACATTTTTACAATACCTGCTCCTCAGCTCAGGGACCTAGAACCACATGAACCTCCAAACATACCTTTCCCGTAAATTTACTTTCCCAGAGCTTTCTGGACTCCAAGGCTTGGGACATATTTCAGTCCTGTCATTTCTGAACTGCTATTTAAGGTGAGTCCCTAAGCTATAGTTTCAAGTGACTTTTCCCCTGTGAAATTTGCAGTGCACATTCAGTCTTTTCTCTTGATACCTTGTCTTTTGTTACAGAAATCTGTACTAGCTACCAACTGATGATGATTGGGGAAAATGTCTTCCTCTCTTTGAAAAACTCAGATGGGACCTTGTGACACACTGCACTTGCCCCAGGACCTACAATGGCTGCAAGAGCTAGCTCCAACACAGACCCCCTCTGGGGACTGTTTACCTGCCATTCTCATGGCCTAAGATGGTCTTTCCATAATCATGTGCCTGGCCACTTACTTTCCAACTGTAAATCTTGATGCAAATGCCATCTCCATAGAGAGGCTCATATTTATCATCTTACATGAAATACCTACACTTCTCTCAATGTAAACTTTTACCACCCTTCATTACTTTATTTCTCCTTAAACACTTATTTTACAAAAATATTTATTTTGGGGCGAGGGATTTAGCTCAGTGGTTCCAGTGCCTGCCTTGCAAGTGCAAGGGCTCAGATTTGATCCCGGGTAACTACATACAACAGTGCCTGGTGTGGAGACTCATACCCACCAGCAATCAATACCACATACCACAGGGCCGGGCGTGCTGGCTCACTTCTATAGTCCCAGCCCTCGGGAGGCAGAGGCAGAAGGATTGCTGTAAGTTCGAGGCTGAGGGGGCCAGCCTGAACTACAAAACCAAGACCCTGTCTCAAAAAAAAAAAAAAATATATATATATATATATATATTCTTTATAATAATTATGATCATTCTTCCCTTCTGAGATGTACATTCTATGACAAGAATTTCAGTTTATATTTTCCTTTCGGGCTTCTCAGACCTAAAATCATGTCTGGTACACAGCAGGGCCAAAGGGTACTTTATTATGCAAGTACAAATGAATAAACAAAATGAGACAACAAACGAATGAGTTTTATTTGGCAAATAAAAGTGGCAAATCTCACCATTCTGTTGATAAAGGAAACTAAAATCTTGGTTTTGATGACTCATTAACATGTGATTCCTGGTCATATGTAAAGTATCTCAACATCAAATAAAAAATAAAGTTGTGAAATCCTCATGGCTTTAACCTTTCATTTTTATCCACCCATTCAAAAGTATGAAAAGCAACAAAAATCTGATGGCCTTGGGGATGGGCTCCATGTTTCCTTCAGACAAGGGTAATGTCTGCTATTTATTCTTGTATTTCGTGCCAATCTGAGACTAGGTCACAGTGGGGACTCAAAATTTATATGTAGCCTGAATAAACACTAAATATGACTTCTCTTTTACAATCAAACATTATTCCTTACTGAGCTATATTGGGGTAAATAGGTTCTTAGCAATACTACTACCCAAGCAGGTAATAATACATACGACATTTATATGGAAATAATTACTATTTCTCATTCACAAATTGAGAGTTGAAATTAACAAAATTTAAAAGTAGTTCCCATAAAGGCAAAACTTATATGTAGGGGAATTTTCCCATGCTAGCTATGATGAGAATTCTACTTTGAAGAATTGGCCTAAATAATGAGTAGATTACAGCAGAAAATTATTTATATTTCAACATTCTTTTGCCAAGCAGTGGAAGCTTTACGTACCAGTCAAGGCTATAACAAATCAACGGGGCTGTGGAAAGAAGCAATTATTTCTTTAACAAAATGTTCTTTCTGGATAAGGTGACGGCTTCCTGTCCTTATCCCTCAGCAGGACACACTGGCAAACCAAGCAACTCAAATAGGTACATGCCTGCTCCCAAGGGGTGATCCTGGCTACCTCCCACTTTTCACTGTATGACTCCAGGGAAGTGCAGCACGAGGACCTGAGACAGATGTCACCCTGGTAGGTACCTCCCAGAGCTGCGTCACTGTGCAGCGACCCCAGACAGCATTCTGATCCTTCTTGCTTCTACTTCACACTGTCATTCGTTAGTCGGCTTCTTGCCACTCTAACAAATACAGAAAATCTGCCGGAGAGGAAGGAAGGTTTACTTTGGCTCACAAGTTTGGAGGGGTCAGTTCCTGCTCAATCCTTGGCCCTGTTGCAGCACATCATGGCGGGAACCTGTGGCCAAGCAAAAGGCTGACCTCACGTATGGCAAACAAAAGAGAAGAGACCAGCGGGGTCCCAGTACCTCCTCCGAGGCTAGCAATTTAAAGACCTCTCACTAAGCCCATCACCTCCAAGGGCACTACACTGGGAATCAAGCCTTCAACACACAGTCCTGAGGGCAGGTTCCAAATCAAACCATGGCAGCCATCTAGCTTTGCCGACTCAGACTGTCCATCCTGTTGGAGCTTATGGGTTGGAGTCCTGACAATGCTGCTTCCAACTGTTTCACATTAAATGAAACATTTGCAATTTCTGGCCTCCTTTCACATGTGTCAAGCAAGGATAATGAAGGTCTGCCCTTTTGTCCCCATTCTCAATGCATGGAAGTAATGTTAGGTTGAAAACCCGAAAAGCCACTCCCAAATGTAAACATTCCTTGGTGTGTGTCTATTTCTCCTCTTCCCCTTATCTTACTCACTATCACTGCCAAGCACCTGTCTTCCCAATATCTTGAGCCTAGTTAATAATTAATGGCTAAGTGGACTGACTGCTTTTTCGTGGATCCAAAAGTATGTCAACGGCCTGCTCCTTACACTGCAGGATAGATGGTTCTCCCTTGGCTCCAATCATAAGCAAGGTATACCATTTCCTTCTTAAATTATGTGTGTTCCTTATCACCTTCTTTAAGGTCTCGAGCCCTCTTATTTAAATTTATTTTTTGGAAGCACTTTGTACTTAAGGATGGTCTTAAACTCACTCTGTAGCCCAGGCTGGCCTTGAACTCGTGAAGATCCTTGCCCCCCCAGTGCTTAAATTACAGGAATACACCATCACACCTAGCTAATGTGCAATGAAGCCACCAAAACCTGTTGCCTCCAATTATGTCTAAATATTAACTAAGATTAATATAATACATAATAGATAAGTAAACAATATTTTTCAGGATATTAGTTAATATTTCAGTCAAATTTTACTTTTCAGAGAATAGGACTACAGATTCCATCATACAAAACTGGCACTTCAAGGCATAGAATAAAACCCAATACTCTTCAATTAAAAAATATTTCTTGAACTCCTAAGAAAAGCAGGCCTTTTTATTGGGTTATCAACATTTCCCACGGATGTTATATTAATCAGGTTTATGTGGATGTACCAACCTACATGGAAAGGCCCTGGGGGAAAACTTCACATCATACACTCTGTGGACTTTCTTCCACAAATGGTAATGTGAACACACATTTTTACATACTCTACTTCATTCCTGTCAGAGAGAGGCACATGGAAAGCCTGTCTCCTAGGGGACTGGGCTCCTAAGCATCACAGAAGGACCCAGCACACCCTGCGACCTCATTTCTACCTATTCCCCGGACCTCGCTGCTATTTTTGGATATTCACTCACCAGCCATCAATACAAAGTCAATGGAAATGTCACACAGAGTCATACACAACTTCACAGAGCCCGGCCTATCTCTGACAGGCCTCGGAGGAGGCCCTAGCAGACAGCCCCATGCAGCCCAGACTCGAGACTCGGAAGACAGCTTCAGACCATCTCTGATGATGGAGCCAACCTCTCCCAGTGAAAGTCTTTGAAAAAAAAAGTAGCGTAAGCCACAGGAAACTCCCAAAACTGAGTGATGACAGCTGAACTGTGAATAAACATAGTAAGAAAGAAAAGCTGGAGGACCGAAAAAAAAAAAAAAAGCAAAGCTGTGGTCCAGGCTCCTGAAAAATGGAACAAAGGCCACTGTAGTCCCTAAGGTTGACTGAAATGGGCAAGATAAGTGTAAAGATGGCAGAAGCTCCCGTAGATGCGAATGACCAGACTCCACCCAGGAGGCACAGTGGCTCCCACTGCTGCTGAGTGAAGGGCCAAGAGCACGTCCTCTCTGGCCTGGTCCTCAGTGCCTGGCGCTGCTGCAGCCCCATGACAGCTGCAGGCTCTGAAGCCAACTTCTCACGGTCTGCAGACAGCCCATTTCCCTCTGACTGTCTGTATCAAGCAGACATCCTCCTGGTCCTTAACACCCCTCTTCCCTCGGGCCCTGCCACCCACCCCCACTGTGCTATCTGATTAACCTCAACTCACCATCTCCATGAAGCTCCTTGGTCACTTCTGCCCATGTTTTCACCGCTGTACGTCCTGCTGATTTTGCCAGGAACCCCACCAACTCCTCTGTGAGTTTTCTCACCTTTCTCTGCAGCTCTCTGAGAATCTCAGGTTTTTATGACTCTCCAGCGCCCATGGGCATACTGATCACCCTCGTGTGCCACTGTCTCATGCACCCCCTCACATGGGTAACAGAAAAGGGCCAACACAGAGAAACAGTCCAAAGGGCAGGGTCACGGAATCGTGAGGCTGGGAGGGATCCAATTTGGTTTCTGCTTGCTCTGGATTAAGCCATGAGAGAGGCTTTCAAGGAACTACCTGAGGAGAACACAGGCCCTGATCTGCAGGTCTGTGCTGCCTCACTGGCTATGGCAGGATTGACTTAGTCTGTGTAAGGTGAGCATTATGGTTCAGATCTAGAATGGCCCTCACAAGCCTCACTGTTCAGAGTGGACTTTTAGGAGGTGATTGGATCGTGGGGGTGACATATTCATCAGGTGATGATGCACTGATGAGTTCTTAGATTTCCCGCCAGCTTGGGCCAGATGAGAGGAGGCAGATAGTTGGGGCTGTACCTCGGGCAGGTGTATCTCCCGTCCTGACTCCTCCACGTGTCTCTGCTTCCTGGATGTCATGTAGGGAGCAGCTTTCCTCTCCCACGCTCGCCTTCCATCATGTCCCTGCCTTGGAGCCATCCATCCATGGACTGACTGCCCTGAACCACAAACCAATTAAACAGCTCCTCCTTTAAACTGCAGGTATTTTGTCCCAGCAACAGAAAAATAACTAACAACAATTATTCATCACAGTGGAGCACAAATATCTTCCCCAGAAATACTCATGAACCTCACTTCACATGACATCAACCCGGACTATTCTTTACTTACTGTACATATTTTTGGAGTACGTAATGATTGCCTCAATCACGAGCAGCTGGTTACACTCACACAGCATATCTTACTTCCTTTTACTTCTCCTTCCCTTTCAGACTGACCTCACTCATGACAATGTGGCTTAGCACTGCTCTTTTCTGGGGAGAGACACAAAGGGTAACACGGTATGAGAGGCGATGGCCCTCGGCTGGGGACGGCAGCAGAGGAGACGCAGACACATACCCCAGCACCAGTGGTCTGGGTGACTCAGTCTGGATACAGGACAAAGAGGAGGAAGTGTCAAGTCTGGGCAGGACATCCAAACACATCCTCTTAGCCTCCCTCGAGTCACTCTGCCAGAGGACCAGCATGGGCCTGGACCCCGTCCGTACACTCTGACCTGAAACTTGCTGTCTTTTCTTCCTCTTTTCTGTTTTGAATTTTTTTTTTTTTCACTTTCTTCCTGTCTTTGATAGTTTGGTTTCAAAACACTAGTGAGGGACAGAACTCAGCCCACAGAACAGCACTCTCTCAGACCGGTAGGAGTGTGCCACTCCACCAGCCACAGCCCACAGCAAGGCACATCTGCTGGAACCGCAACAGGCTGGCGAGTGTCAGGCCCTGGTGGGTGGTGAGGAGGCTCCTGGGCCTGGTCGGAGCCCGCAGCAGGCCCTGACTGCACTGGTGCGGAGCCTGCTTTGGAACAGCCTCCTCCTGTTCCTTTAATTAACTCAATCCACTTAACCACAGGCTTTAAATAATTGAGTGCCTTGGTAACCAGTGTTCAAGTACTTGAAGAACTGTAGTTTCAAGTATACTCTAGCCTTTGAATTCTAGTTAAAAACATTCCACTCTCCCTCCTATAGCTCACAAGCTGAGGCTGTACCAAAAACCTGTACTTGAGAAAAGAAAGAGGATGGCTAGGTCATCAGCCGTGGGAGGGAACTGAATGTACATGCAGGGGATTGTCTCAAGCGACCAACCAGCAAACTGAAATGCACAAGGGAAAAGTGAACGGCCACAGGCCATTCCCTGAGCATCACACAATGATTCCCATCTATCACAATCTGAAAACTATAGTGTGTTCATTTGAAGCTGATATATGGTTCACAGTGGATCTCCTTCAGGAAGGAATATTTTCTATCTGTCTTTCTAAAAACAGAAACCATTTAGATTCACTTCATGCTAATTTTATTAATAGTAGCCATTCCTCAAAAATGTGCTGAAGATACTTATTTTTGTTGTTCTTTGATCAAATGCTAAATAGCCTACAGTTCTATTTATAAAGTACAGGGCTGGGGATTTAGCTCAGTGGCACCATGCCTGCCTAGCAAGCACAAGGTCCTGAGTTTGATCCCTGGTACTGCAAAACAAACAAAACAAATTATAAAATACAAACCAAAACCTCTACTTTTTTCTTTGCAGTTCCTTAATCTTATATATTATTAAATTATAATCATAATGCATAAACAAAATGTATCAATAAAATCAATTTAAAAAATTTAAAATAATTTAGAAAACAACACTCTGGTCTAGATGCTATCTTAGCATGAAAGTTGAAATATTTAAAACTGTATGAAATGTATTCATCAAATGGCAACTTGGTTCCGTTGCTCATACTCTCAATCTGAAACCCCACTTATTTGCAGGATAATATGAAAACACAGTGAAAGTTTAAATAAAAAATAATAATGATGATAACAAAAACAGAAAAACCACTGTTCCAAACTGCTTCAGAAAAACAGCAAATAGGATGGAATAAGTGTGTTGAAGTGAGAGAGTACTCTGACAGGGATTAATGGCAATGTGTCCTTTACTGTAATAAAATGTTTAATTTATTTTAAGTAAACATTCACTGTATTTTTTGATTATGCCACATATTTCTCCTTTGAGGCCTAATTCACACACCATTACTTGAAAGCCTTCTTGGTAGTCTGGTAACTGATGCAACTTGAATCATGTCACTCTGTACAGAGACACTGTCACCGGCTCCCCGTGTGGCTTTTACAACTCCCACCAGAGCAGAGTATGTGCTCCCGAGGCCCAGCACCAGCCCTGCCACCCACTCTGTGCCTGGTCACAGAACACTGGCTGAGAGGACTCCCCCTGTCGAGCACTGGACCAGAAGCCTCAGGTTGCTCTTGAACATCTGCCTTCCTACTTTTCATGGCCAACCCCTCGGCCAGCTGGTCAGCTCTGTGTCCAGTACAGGCCCATATCTGAGCACATCTCACACCCACTACCACTGCCCACTCAGAGCCACCCAGGCCTTGCACCTCTGCCCTCAGGCGCCTGCTGGAACAGCCCATCAGATCAGGCCAACTCTCCCCAAGACCTGCAGTGAGTGGCCTAAGCGGACTTGCGACACCAACTGCCCTCCAGGCTCCACTGCCCTCTTGCTCAGCTCCTGTCACAGTGGCTTTCTGCTGTGCTGCCAACTCAGACTGCTCTCCAAGGACCAGTCTCCCCAGGTCACTGCCCAGGGCACTCCCACCCCTGTGCCTTTCTCAGGGAATCTGGTAAGACACTGACTGGAAACTGCAATCCTGGGGGCCACATGGTCAAGTGCACCCACTCTCCAGCATCTGTCCCTGGGTTGCTCTGCACCCAGATCACACTTACTGTATCGGGGTCCACCTGCTGTGCCACATCCAGGGGACACATGTCATCTCTTTTGGACACTGCAGTGTCCCCAAGTGTTCAAGCCCTGCCTACGTGGGAGCAGAGGACAGAGTCTGCTCCCCTCCTCATGTGGTGAGGCCCAGCCATGGTGCACAGAGCATAGACAAGGCCCTCAGACGCCACTCTTTCCTATAAACAACTGCCAAGTCTTCAGCAATTTGGGCCTCCATTTTCTTAGCACATCAATGAAATGATAAAATAATACCTTTAGGATTATCTTCATTTTACAAAAAAGAGGCAGAGAGATGAGGGAAGAAATGTCCTTGGTCTGCCCTTCTGAGCAGCCACTGGGTGCGTAGGACACCAAGTGAGGCTGTTCAGGCCTCAGCGTCCAGGAGAGAGCCCTCTTGTAGGTCAGATGTGACTGCACTGAGCTTCAAAAGGAGGTGGCAGGCCCTCTAATAAAAGCCTGGAGTAGTTGCATCTTCAGTGGCATGAAAGGTGTTACAAGGCACTGCAGGCAAAGGCTAAATGCTTGGAAAGACAAACAGGAAATGGAAAGGCCCTGGAGGATGAAACTGGGTAGAATGTGCATCCTGGTGCCCCTGGGTGCTGTCTGTGCCTAGCTTAGCCTATCCTTGGGGAGTCTCTCTCCTGGGAAGTGCCGTTTCTCCTGGATGTCCTCACACAGATGCATCTGTACTAATAACTTCCTTCAGACAACACTGTAGACCAAACAGTGAAACCAGGCTCTGACTCAACTCAAGAAGCTTTAAGAGTAAGTAGAGACAGCCAAAGGCACTGACTTGAATAAGTAGCTAAGCGTGGGTTCCAGGCCCACCGAAGCATTAACAGTGCCCTGCTGCAGTTGGAGCCTACGAGCCTTATCTCTACTGTGCACCAGAAAACTGAGTATGTGATTTAGAAGGAAAACCGAAATTCTTGAAAATACTGAACAGCTGGTGGAAAGGTAGGCATGGGGCTCACAAGTGCAAACTCTGAATGTCTGCTCTCCCTGCCCGTGGTTGGGCACAAATGCTTCTACAATCAGTTTCTCTACCTTTCCGCCGTGTTGTTCTTAATGAGTCAAAGATACGAACAATTCCTGGGTTCTTCCCTACTCAGGTCCAGTGTCTGAGACAGTTTGTTGCAACAGTAACACTAAAAATTTGTTATCCCATGCTGCAATATTTGCCTTGTTTTCCCACATTACTAAAAAAAATGTTACTGGCTACCTCTTGCTTCCCTAGCTAGGGCTATCATAACTGAATACCACAGACCAGGGAACTCAAACAACAGAGTTCTAGAAGCTGGAGGTCTGAGATCAAGGTATTGACAGTTTAATTTCTTAAGCTTCTTGTTAATGTGAAAGTGGCTACCTATGTGTGAGGGCTGGGATGGTCCTGGGAATTGAGCCCAGGCCTTCACACTGGGCTATGTCTCCAGACCTTTTTCCCTCTTTCTCTTTCCCTCTCTCGTTCTCCCTCCCTCCCTCTCCCCCTCCCTGTCTCTCTTTTTCTCTCACACATTCCAAGTTGCCTAGATAGGAGTTAAATTTACAATCCTTTTGCCTCAGTTTCCCAATTGAATCTCCTCTTCTCTAAATACAATCACAGCCTGAGGTGCTGTTAGTGCTCAGGGCAGGCCTGAACTACAAAGGGAGACCCTGCCTCGGAAAAAAAAAAAAAAATCAATATTTAAACTTTTGAGAGACAGAATTGAAGTCATCACAACCTTTCACACCCAGGTACTCCATAAAGCCCAGGCTCTCAGGTCAGGTACACTGGGTGAGGTTGAGACCATGTCATTTCCAGCTCTGTGACTTGCTCAGAGAAGCCACCCAGCCTAGATCTGTCTCTGCCCATGAGCTGAGGGTGACGGTGACTGTCCCTCATCAGCTGCTTGCACACGAGCACAGCAGTGTGAGAGCACACAGGGTGCAGACCAAAGACGGGGCTGGACACATGCTTTTAACTGTCATTTTAGTGCACACCTGTCACCCCAGCACTCTGGGAGACGGAAGCAAGAGGATGACACATTCAAGCCCAGCCTGAGCAATTTAGCAACTTAGCAAGACACTGTCTTGAAAGAAAGTCTAAAGAAGGGCTGAGGATGTAAGTCAGTGTGGAGGCCCTGGGTTCAATCCACCATATCCACCCCCCCATGGTATAATTTTAATTTTGTGTCTTTCAAGCTATCTGTCTTTTCACTGTTACCGGTCATGTACTTACTAATAGCTGTGTCATTAGTCTCCTGTAGGCTCAAGAACAAAATAATTCAATTTACAGACGTACACATCTATGTTCAGAACAGAGACCAAAGGCCTGGGAAGAAAGAACACAAACTTCAATGCGCTCTCTTCTACCACTACAGACTTTACTGACATTTTTGCTCTTATTTCTATAGTATAATGATTATCGTTCATTAGAGATAAGAGAATCCCAATGTGGGTGGTCGCTTTGTCACTTTAAAAAAAAAAACTGAAAAGTAGTATCATAGGTTTGCCTGAAAATTAGGGACATCCTGTAAAAACTACCAAGTTACTGGAAGTCGTGGGTGGTGGTGCCTGGAATCCGGGCATGGCACTCACGTAAGCGACAGTGACAGGAGGTCTGGGAGGCTGGCACATCTCACAGAAAGTTTGTTCCCATGTTCCTTCTAACTCTTGTTCTAAAGTAGGCCCTTGAGCAGTTCAGAAAATAAGTGTTTTAGGTTTATGGCCGGATAGTTGCCATTGCAACTACTGTCTTCAATTCTGCCACTAAAGCCACAAAGCAGCCATAAACGACATATGAATGGACAGGCATGGCTTTTGGCCAAAAAACTCTGCAGATCATGGAATTTGATTGTCATAAAACTTAAATGTGTCATGAAATATGACTTTTCTTCTGATTTTTTCCCCCTATCACTTGAAAATATAAAAACAATTTGTAGCTCAGGTCATACAAGAATAGGTGGCAGGAAGAACAGGTCAAGTAGCTGATGTTTGTTCTATTCTAAAAGCTCCACACATACATCTATGTCAATAGTAAATAGCACCTTGTTCTTCCTGGCAGCCATTGCAGAAACGTTGATCAACCCACTATACCCAGACTACCTTTCCCACTTTCTTTTTAAACCAAAAAAAATCAATGCTTTAGTAGCTCCTGACTAGACTAAATAAAGACCATGGCCAACAAACCCCTACAAAGTCTTTTCCTAGATCCTTTCAGAATATCCATGCATCTCTTTGCCAACAGCAGTCAGGCAGCATCCCAGAGTAACTCATAATGGCTACGCATGATGGAAACAGGGGGATGGAAGCTCTCCTGTGGACCCTACATGTAGCAAATTGTGGCACAGTGCATGTGTCTCATATGACTATACACACTGCCTTTTACCAAACACCCATGAGCACGCTATGCCTTACTTGGGTGTATGCAGAAGGTAGCAAATATCACACATTGTTCTCCAGAAGAAATGGCGTGGCTCAAAGGCCCCGACGGCTCCTAAAGATAACTCTGGTAAAATCAGTCCTTGGGTGGGGGGAGAAGCAAGTGTGGAAGTTGCACGGAAACTACTATGATCGCCTATGATCTCCTTTTACTGCGGAACCGCCTTTCCCCTGAGAAGCTCATGTGTCCAGTCTTTTCCATTCTCACCTGATTCCCAGGAGAGGGTCCCTATGTCTTTGTTGAATCAAGGGTGATGGCATTCAGGACAGGTTACTCCAAAATACGGCAGCACGACATTTAGGAGAACAACCGAAACAGGAAAGCCTTTCTTATATCCTCCTCCTCCCTGTTCTTCCTTGAAAAAAAGTCTTATAATATTCTGATCTTCCTTCAAGGAACCCATGTCACACCTGGAGGAAAGAAGGTCCTTATCCGTTATGTGCCCGTGTCACATAAAACTCTCATTAAATAAATGTGCCTTCTTTTCTCTTGTCCACCTTTTATTGCTGATGACTCAGCTCTATGCCTCATAAGAAGGGGGACCAAAAAAGGTCCTACTCTCTCATATAAATGGAAGTAAAGAGATGTTCAATTGTTTGTTACAGGGAATTGAGAGTCTTTGGCAAGTAGAAAATGAAGAGAGCATTGCTGCATTGGGCCAACTCCAGGCTTCCTCTAAAAAGACCACGAAGACTACTTGGCTTCTCCTACAAATAGAAGCTTGGTCTTTTTAGGTTAAGACGATTCTGACACAAATGCTCTCATAAACGTATATTACAATGATGACTGTCAAGAACAGCATCTCTGTGATGCCCATCACTAGAGTACCAGACAAGCCACGAAGTGACTGCACCGGATAACTGGCTGCCAAGTAACTCAGTGATTGCAGGCAACACCGCCAGAAAGTTGAAAAGAACACATGACTAATGCCCACCCAAGAGAGAGAAGCAACTCCAATTAGAGTTGTTCAATGCTCATCCGGAAAAGGTTTTCCAGAAAAACCAAACTATTCTAGCTCTCCTCTAAAAACTGTCTGCAGCCTGCCACAGAGTCAGTTTTGAAGCCATGATGAATATGAAATATGCCCAATAGTGACTCACTGCAAAACTGACAAAGGAGTGCCTTTGACTCAGAATGCTTTTATTCATAATAGGAGTTCATAGATCTGCTAGTTTTACAAACCAAGAAGCACCTTTTCATTAGCCTTATCCCTAAGTGCCCCTTGCACTGATTTCCTAAATGAACTCTTGTTTTGCATGAATCCAGACTTTCTTAGGAACTACAATGCAATCTGAATACCAATAATAAAATGTCTATCCCTACCCCCCTTCTGAAAGGAACTGCAATTTTTCCTAGTAAGGTGGGCTCAAATCTCAGATAAACTAGCTAGACACTTAACTATGTACATATGATACTGAGAGTCAACTCCAGCGAGAAAAAGCAAACATGTTCTTTTTCTCATGACTCCGTTCTTGTTCCTGGCTTGGGGCACCTTTAGTGACAGCATCTTCATTCCCTTGAAGCTCACCTGACCCCTTAGCCAGCTAGCCCCGTGGAAACTCTGTGAAGAATGAGTGATTCTCACTTTGACACAAATAGAACCTGAAAAGAAAAGCCAGACGACTGCTGGCTGACCTGCACAGCTCTAGGTAAACACAAGAGTACTTGCTGAAATAAAAACTAGAGTAATGATGGCAAAGGAGCAGAAAGTCTGGAAAGTGAGATAACAGGTTTGTCTTGTTTAGGGCTTACACGTAACACAATTTTTTAAAGATCAAAATACAGGGCAGAATTCTACTTCTGTTTGTTTCAGGATACATTTACATCAGGTTAGTAATTCACTCTGGTCTTGTATGTGCTCTATTACTCATTGTGGAATAACCCCCATGGCAATCAACTCGGTATAGCTCAAGGAGATTATGAACAAACAAAGCCTGAGAGGTGGAGAGGGTGTGGAAAGGAAGAAAAGAGTCACACAGGTGAGGCTGATTCACCTGTGTTGGTGAGAGAGATGGTTACAAAATGTTCCTGGCCGGGAAATCACATGGCCCAGATTCTCACACTATTCCGGTAACTAGGAAGTGTGTGACCTTGCGTCAGCTGAACGTACTGGGGTCTCCTGGACAAAAGAAAGGGGCTGTGCTGAACACCCCCTGAGTCTCTCTGGTGCCTAAACACTTGTTAATATCTCTACCCAAGCCTATGCCCCTAAGTTAGACACGGCTGAGAAATTGGGCCTTCTTTGATCTAATCCACCAGGGGGTGGGCACCCGGTAGGGATCTGGTTTCTCTGCACCTGCGGAAGCCGCTGATTCCAAGCCTGCTGCGGGAGGCGGCGCTCTAAAGTTGACCGCTAGCCATGCTCCCCTGAAGTTGAAATACAGTAACTGCTGAACTAAGGGGCCCCGTTTGGACGGGTCGTAGACATTCGGATGCTGTCCCACATCAACCCCCACCTACAAATGGGAAAAGGAACCCGATCATCCTGCGGGCTCAGAGGTCACAGAATGATGTCCCTGAGCTTCCCCCAAGCCGCCTCCAAGGGACAAAAGAGCTGACATGTTAGCGCGCTCGAAGACGCTGCCAGGAAGGTGACCCGTGAAAGTGTCATGACTACACTCTGCGGCTTCGGCTTCGGCCTCTAGGCTGGAGTCAGGAGGGAGCCCGGACAGCTCCAGCCCCGCGGCCGCCCACAGTGTTAGGGCTCATCGGACGGCCTGGCTGAGTGAGGGTGTCCGCAGTAAGCGGCGCAGTCTGTGCGACCACTTCCCAAGAGTTCGGGAGGGGAGGGTGCGACTTGACACTCAAGTCACGCCCCGCGTCACCTCGCCGGCCTCGGGCTCCCAGATCGCCACATGGGGGCGGGGACGAGGCCGGGGCGCCGCGGCGGGGAGGGTCGGGGTCGGGGTCGGGGTCGGGGTCGGGGTCAGGTCCGGAGGCGACGCGGTACCTGTGGTGGAGAGCACCGTGCTGGCGAAGAAGAGCGCCGAGGTGAAGTCCCAGTTCCAGTTGCCCGAGGCGTTGCTGAGCACCGACACGCCGTAGTTGCTGGCCTCCAGCACCCGGCCCAGGAACTGCTCGAGCTGCGGCTCCGACAGGCACTCGTGCTCCTCCAGGAAGCGCCGCTTCAGTTTGCGCAGCTCCTGGCGCAGCAGGTCCTCGTAGGGCAGCTCCACCGAGGAGAAGACCACGGCGCCGAAGACTAGGTAGAGCAGGTAGCCGAGCACCAGCAGGCCGAAGCACCAGGCCGAGCGGTGCCGCTCCACCAGGCGCACGCACGAGCTGCCGGCCAGCGACTGCAGCATCTTCCCGCCGCCGCCGCCGCGAGGCCAGGCCGCGCCGCAGACCGGCCGCCCGCCCGCCCGCCCGTCTGCCTCCCGCGATTGGCCGGCGCCCGCGACGCCTTTCTGCTGTCTTTCCTGCTTCCTCGCAATATAAAAGCCCAGATGATGTGGCGCTGACGTGGGCGCCGGCTCAGGTAACCCGGGCCGGCGGAGACCGCGCACAAACTTGGCGGAGCGCGCACGGGGCTGGGCCGGGCCGATGCGACGCCCCCGCGCTCCGCGGTCCCCTCCCGGGATTCCTGCACCCGCGGGCGCCCGGCCGCGCGCGTGTGCGAGCGAGCGAGCGAGCGTGTGTGTGTGTGCGCGCGTGTGCGTGTGTCCCTGTCTGTCCCTTGTGCATTGGTGTGTGGGGGGGTGGACCCCCTTCTGGGCCACACGCTGGCCGCCGCACCTCCCCCTCCCCCCAACTCTTGTTCCCCACGTATTTCCGCCGAATCAAAACCCTTGTCCCCAAATCCTGACTTTCTGCCAGCAGTCATGGTGAAAATAGCAGAACCACGCACGCAGAAAGGCACCTTGAAGCTTCCTCTAGTCACTCCCCCCCAAAGCACCTGAATGTCAGGAAAGTTTTAGAGAGGTTGTTTCTGATTGTTGATGTTTTGCTTTGGTTTGTTTTGTTTTAAAATGAGACCTCAGGTTTTATGGCAGAGTCCTCATATGGCCATTACCGTAGGAGAGAGCCTTCTTACATACTTGTTTGGAAATGCCAGGGAGGGTCTCCAGCCACTTGGCTGTGGACAAGAGTAAAAATCAACGCCCCTTTTCTGGAAACCAACTTGACTGGATCTTTCAAGAATCTTGAAAAGCGAGCGTCACTATTTCAGTAAGGGGATTAGGGAAGGGGGAAGGGAGGGTAATAGAGTGGATATGATTGAAGTCTATGTATTTGGATGAATAGACCACAATGAATATCATTCTATGTAATTAGTATACATTAATAAAAATATATATGTTCTGATTATATATGTTCATTTCTAAAATATATGTGTTCATTTCTCCTAAGGAAAAAAATACAGAGAGGCAAAGATTTTTGCACAAGGATTCATAAATATCTCAATCACATACATATATCCACCTGAATTTATGTTCATGTGATATGTACATATACATGTATATGATATATATGCACATGAATATAACATAAAGAATTGAGAACATCCAAATCTTTCAAAATAGTGGACTAGCTAAACAAGTTATGGTATCTCAATATCTTGGGTGGCTCATCACCTTTAAAATTGTGTTTGAAGAGGTAAAAAAAACTATAGAATCTCAAACATGTAAAAGACTTGCATGTTGAGTTGTAAAACAGAATTGTGGTTACATAACAGAGTGACTACATGGAGTCAAACCAGCCCCTAGCAGTGCAACTGTGGGTGATAGTGGAGTGAATAGGTGACTTTCATTTCTTGTATGTATATTTTTCAAATTTTCTACTGTAGACTTTTTTGTAATCAGGAAAAGCATTAAAAATAAAATTGAGTTGTGCAGGTTTTTGTTTGTTTGTTTTTGTTTTTTTTTTAGAGCAATAGCTTGGGGAACATCAGCCTACATAGTGATGTTCAAAAAGTCCTTTTTGTATTTTCATAAAATGTTCACAAAGACATCTAATATACTCACGAGTGTCCTCCACCCCAAGTACTGGGGATAGAACCAAAGGCCTTGCAAATGCTAGGCAAGCGTGGCTACATTCCACCATTCTCCCCACTGTAAAACAAGTCTCCAGCTAGCCGTGCTGGTGATGCCTATAATCCCAGCATTCAGGAGGCAGAGGCAAGAGGATCGGCATGAGGTCAAGGCCAGCCAGTTAAAAATAAAGAGGCTCCTTAAGATATCCAGGTGGACCTCCAACTTGCAATACTGCTGCTTCTGAGTTGCTAGGATCATCAGTGGTTTTTAAATTGCAGCAAATAATCTTACCTTCTACCTCACTCAGAAGGCTGAAGCCACCCTTCCACTCTACCTCTCTGATTCGAGAGGTTAGGGCATGGCTAAGCTGGCTAGGAAGTGAGCTAGACCTGTCAGTCACAGGACCCCCGGGCAACACGAGGACCCTGGATGTAGACTTTCTGTCCTTCACACAGGATGGGATGTCATAAAAAGGACAGGCCATCACACAAAGCCTCCATGGTGCATGAGTTGGCGTGGTAGCCCACGCCATGTCTGGCCACAGAGTGCACTTTTAGTTTTGTTTTTACTTTCTCTTCGTTCAGCCCCAGTTGCTCTGCAGAGCTGGTTTCCCCTGTACCCATTTACTTGCACTTTTCAAATAAATTTTTTTGGCACCATCACTGGCCTTTCTCCTCCAATTCTTTTTTTTTCGAGGCAAGAAGAACCTGAAGGACTTTTGATTGACCGGCAATTTCTAAAGAAATCACCGTACAACACCTGGACTTCAAGACTGTCTCCTTTCTTCCTTCTCTCAGATATGTCTCCTTATTTTTCAAGGTGAAGCATTAGCCCACCTGTGAGAGTCCTTCTATCTCCAAGAACCTGGCCATCAGCCAGCCCTCAGCTCTGAGAACCTGGCCTGCTTTCTGCTCTTTCCTCCTCACATCAGCACAGGGCTCCATCTTCCACAGTCCTCTGCGGTGATATTCAGACCGAACTCACCCACCTGCCCTTGGTCTTTGCTGGCATGGCTCACCAGGCCCTCTGTTCCTGAGGCTACCTGTCAGGGCCCACTTGGTCTTGCAGAATTTCTTCTCCTGTGACCACTCACAGGCTCCTGCTGCCCCACAACCACCTGCATCTGCACCGCGGTGTGGATCTGCCCTCGGGACTAGCTGGTACACCAGCCTCATCCAGGAAATCCCCATTGCCCACTGGGACACATTTCTTCTTCCACTCCGAGTCACACAGTCTGGGAGTGTCACAGTCTTGGGTCCTAGTGCAACTGCACACACAGGTTTGGTGAGTCATCACACATACTTGCATGTGAATGCAGATGGAAGCATTTATAACTTGGTTCCTGCTGTTCCCCTCATTAGAAGGCAGGGTTTGTGTCCCCCATTTTTGAAATGGAATAACTTATGGCTACTTCAACCGACACAGCATATGAGAGATGACTAGGTGGCATCTAGGCTCAGTCATAAAGGGACTGCTGCTGCCAACCTCGGTCACTGGAGTACTCCTCTCCCGTAGCCTGAGCACCAGTGCGAAGGCCATGCAATGTGTCTCAGGTGACATCCAGTTAAGCCAGCTTCTGACCATGCTCACTGAGACAGCAGAGACAGGAGCATCGTATCTCTAATGCTGTAGACTGGGCACCAGGCGTCCTGTTTCTGTCTATGGCCTCGCAGGCTATATCAGAGTTCTTTCTACCTACACCTGGAGATATAATCAGATTGTTGTTTTAAATCAGTACATTTAGGACTAGCTTGTCAGGCAGTGAAAGAAAACCAGAACAGCATGCATCTGGACTGTGCCGAGCTTCCAAAGTCATCACTAGAAGTTTTTCTCGGATAAATCTGCCATTCTTTTCCTACTTTGCTTCTCTGGCTGAGACTGTGCTCGGCTTCGAAATCACAACTGGGCCGGGGGACTAGATATCTTTACAGCATAGCTTACCCCGAAACTAGAAGTACAAACTGGCAACCTCCTGGGCGTGGTCTGTTGGGACCCGGATCTGTCCCTCAGGGTGACGCCCATTCAGCAGACCGGGCGTGGGAATGAGGGTCAGGAAGACTTCCGCAGCTCCGGTGTTGGAGCTTCCTGTATCCCAGGGCTGAGACAGCCCGTCTCTCTTTCTAGTCCTGGCCCTCTTCTCTGCATAGATCCCTGACTCCAGGGAAGTTTGCAGCCTCAGGACTGAGGTTTTTTTCATTCCACTGAAACTTTTACTTCAGTGATTTGTATGTGCCTCCCTAGCTACTTTCTTTCCATCCTCACTCCAGGAAGATAAGGGCCATATAAATTAGCGTCTCTGCTTCCTCAACTGCCTTTCACACCTGAAAAGAGAATGAACTACGGAAAGAAGCGTGGGAGAGGCCGAGATTCCCCAGAGCAGTGAGGGTAGACTGCGGGATGAGAAGAGGGCCGAGTGTGGAGTCTTTGTCCTCTGATGGACATAACTTGTGAACAAGTAACTTTGCTTCTTGAGGTGCAGATGTGGCCTTAGGGCTCAGGATCCAAATGATCATTACTGTGTCGTATGATCATTAGGCATAATGGGCTTATTAATCTAACACTTGGTAAAGATAATTCTTTAAGAAAGTCTTTCACTTGGGATAAAAAAATGAAATTCATGAATTTGGGGTGGGAGAATCCAGTCCATATGCAGCAAGCCCAAAGATTAGTGTTTGTAGTTCACTTCTGGGCCTACACCCAGAAGAGCTAGATGTAGGGGAGTGAACAGCTAATGGCCCCCCCGACCCCGAACTCACAGCAGTATTTTTCACAATGGCTAAAAGGTGGAAGTTGGGTCTGGGGATGTAACTCAGTGATTTCTTGCCTGCCTGGAAGAGCAAGGTCCTGAGTTCAAACCCTGGTATTGAAAAACAAAACAAAAAGAGCAAACAAACAAAGATGGAAGTGACCCAACTGTCCATCAACTGTCCATGGAAATGAGTAAACAAAATATAGTATATTCTTATAGCTGAGTGATACACAGTGTTTAAAAGGAAGAAAACACTGACTCGTGTAAAAGACAAATCTTGGGGACATTATAGTGAACTTGAGTAGGATGGAAGAAATAAATAAGTGAAGTAGAAAAGAGACAAGTATATCAAGGCTTTTAAAATGTACTTGTAAGAAAAAATGCATGGGCAGGGGATTTAGGGCAGTGATTCCAGTGGCTGCTTTGCAAGCACAAGATCCCAGGTTCAATCCCCGGTAACCACATATAACAATGTCGGACATAGTGACTCACACCCACCAACAATCAGTACCACCTACCATAGTGCCAGGTGTGGTGGCTCAGCCTGAAATCTCAGCACTTCGAAAGCAGAGACAGGAGGATTTCTGTGAGTCTGAGACTTGCCTGGGCTACATAGTGAGCACAGGACCAGCCTGAGCTACAAAAGCAAAACCCTGTCTCAAAAAAAAAAAGAAAAAGAAGAAATGCAGCCTTGAGACACAAGCTCCAGATTATCAATTATATTTCTCTTTTCCCAAAACATAGTAAATCTTGGCAACTCCCTTTCATCATAAGTGAGTTTGCTTGTTTGTTGTGTTTTTATTTGTACATTATTCACTTTCACCTGTGAACAGGCCACCTTTTAGAATTTTTCCTATAAATGGACTGTTATCTCACTATAGATGGGCTAAGACCAAAACTATAATCCAAGCATGGCTTACTTCTGCAATCCCAGCATTCTAGAAGGCTGAGGCAGGAGGATTCCCCAGGAGTTGAAACCAGTCTGGGCTACAAAAAAAGAAGAAGGAGGAGAAGGAGAAGAGGAAAGAGAAAAAAAAAAAAAAAGACAAGACTGTAGATTATCGAATTCCATATTTCTACCACCCAAAACCCATAAAAGTTCCTCCAGTCACGGTGGTCCATGCCTGTGATCCTGGAGTTCAAGGCTGGCCTGAACTACAGAGTGAGTTTGAAGCCAGTCTGTGCTATACAGTGAGACCTTATTGATACAGAGGACTAGATGGAACTCCCAAACCTGCTAGATATCTAAAATAAGAGTTTGTGTCCTCTAAAATCAAAGAATGAATTATAGGAATAAGAGGGGTAAAGAGTAGAAAAATTTATTGAGAGAAAGATAGCTTCTGTCTAAGAAACAGAACTCACAGAAAGTATGTTGCCCCCCCCCACTTCTCAACTGTGTTTTATGGGATAGAGCCACAAAGTGAAATGGGTTCAAGTTGGAACAAAACTGTAGTCAACTAGTAAGACTCCAAATGCAGTCACTTAGGTAATATTGATCCCATTGGAATCAATAATATTGATTCCAATATCAATGGGACTATTGATCCCATTGTCCCAATAGGTGGGACAAAACTATCAGCCAAAAAGACTATGCCAAGTATAGTTGCTTAGGTAATACTGAGTAAACAGGGATCCAATGAGGAAGCGAGTCACACAGCAAGTGTCCAAGGGCTTTAGGTAAGGGTGGGTCAGAGATCTTTCCTGTAAGGGGTGGGTAAAAGCTTGGTCCCCCACCCAGGGGATATTAAGAATGTCAACACCATTCCTCACCCTGGGAAGCACGCGTGTGTGGTAGCTTCTCTTCCTTTACAGTGCCGTCCCTCAGTGCATGCGTCTCACCTGGACTTCACATCGGTTCCTCTCGAGCTGGTCGTATCTCACTGCCTATAAGATGTCTATTTAACTTACCTCTCTATAGTAAACTTTCACAACAAGATCACAAAAATGATCCCCAGTTCCTAACCCCCAAATCCTCCAAAAATGATCCCCAACTTCCTAACTCTAACGTGTCTCATTTCTCTGATCACTCACACTGCATTCTTTGAGTGTGTCCATCACTAATAAACTTTCTCATGTCTCTTTTACTGCCATGTTCTGAAAAATTCTTTTTCTGGGTAGGGAGTAGTGCACCTATAAATGTATTTTAGTTATTCATTTATGTATCTATTATTTATTAGTACTGAGGATTGAACTTGGGACCTTGCGCTTGTAAGGCAGACACCAGAACCACTAAGCTAAACCCACAGTCCTGCAAAGTGATTTTAAAAGACTCAGTTAAGTACCTTATTTTAGCCCACAGAGACCACCAGCTGCAGCCCCAGGGACAAGAGCAACCAGCTGCAAAAGATCAAATACTGTGTGATCCCACTTACACGAGCTATGGGAACAGTCAGATTCATAGAGGTGGGATTGAGAAGACTGGCTATTAAAGACCAGACTTCTAGAAGTTCTGGCTTCTGAGGAGCATGGAAACTACCCCAGACTGGGAAGGCAGGAGAGAGCACTATCGTCTTCTGTCATTTCAAGGTCTTGTGGTTCCCCATTGACAAGGTGAGGAAATGTGTGGAGCCAGCAGAGCACAAGCTGCCCCCGGGCACCTGCTGGCTTCTGGGTCAGAGGTCCCCAGGGTGCTCCAGACCCCAGCCCCGGTCCTGGGAGGTGCCATGCCCCGGTATCATGGACTCAGACAGAGCGGACCTCAGCTTCTCGGTCACTCTTGTGGTGGGAGGTGTCTGTCCTCTGAGGAATGCAGCATGGGCGGCTCTGTAGGAAGTCAGCCAGCGACAAGTGGTTCCCTCTGGACCTTCTATGGGAGCAGGTCTGGGCAGTGGTCACCTTTCTAGTGCCAATGTCCCTGTGTTCCTTGCCCGTGTATTTTACCTCTGAGATGCAGAACATCATTCTCTGTTCTCACCTCTCATTTCTGCATGCAAGACCTTCCGTGCATGCAAGAGATAAGAAGGAAAAAGCAAAGGAAGCAAGGGCTTTCTGGAAGCAGATGAAAAAAGGTGAGAGAGTAAAGATGGAATGTCGTGGAGACAGGCGATTCTGTTGTGCCCACGCTCTGTCCCGCCGTGGCCCGGAGGGTGGAAGCTCTGCCCCAGCTGCACACTTTCTTCAGCACACCATTGCTATGTGTCACGGTCACAGCAATCCTGTGGTCCCCTCTCTGGTCACCCAGCTGCCTCATCGCTTTCTCCAGAACAGGCCACACCTCTCAGTCACCCAGAGGAGGACTCGCTTGGTCTTGGTTATTCTGTGATCTCAGGTCATTATGGTACAGGAGTTGTGGTCTTGATGTGGGAAGAGACAGAAAGCAGAAGTGGATGGTCCCACTTGTTTTGTACCTTGCAGTAAAGACATAATTGCCTCCTGGGGCGGGTGACCCTGGCTGCTGGTTACTACTAGTGCTTTTAAGTCACATCTGTACATAGACAGCAGCCCCCAGCTGTGGGTTTTTGGATGACAGCCGTGGTACCACCATCAGCCCCTGTGCAGACCTATGACACCTCAGCCCTGTGGACTGCTGCAGTTGAATAGGCCAAGAATAGTTCAGATTCTGTGTATGAGGAGTACAGAACTGCCAAGCATGAACAATGCAGCATGTAGTAAGTAGCTACATTTACTAAATGTCTCAGGACAGTAGCACAGAACAAGTAAGAGGGAAAAGGGAAAAAGGATTTGATAACTCAGACTTCCAACACTTAAAGGGTCACCTCTGACTTTAGGTACTTCCCATTACATTTTTCTCTGGTGTCAGTGTCCTGCCTGGACATCCTAGGCTTTTGTTATTTTATTTTGTACCTCTTCTAAGACAATAGATAACCATTAAGATGGTGCTTCTGGTAAGAAAATATACATAACAGGACAGGCCTTTGCCTCTCCCCTCCATATTTTTGCCATAATTTTTTTTGAGGCAAGGTCTCACTAGGTAGTCCAGGCTGCCTTGAACTCACTATGTAGCCCAAACTGGCCTCGAACACACAGCAGTCTTCCTGCCTCAGCCTCTCAAATGCTGGGATTACAGGTGTGAGCCACATGGCCGGCTACATTGTTATTCAGGAATCAGAATTCATTGTTCAAACTGCACTGAGGCAGCTGGCTAATACAGTTCAGTTTTTCTTCATCACTTCCAGTGACCACTGGTCTTCTTGGTGTCTCATGGCTGTAGCTGTAACACAGAGCTTTATAACGTTTGGCTTCATTGTTGAGCCATCCCACTTTCCCATTGCATTTCCCATTCAGTGGAGGGAAGAGAGCAGCTCAGCCCTGTGACAAGAAGACCAGACTTCAGACAGGGTGGATTCAGGAGGTGGCCTCGGTCTCCTGAGAGGTCTGCCTGAGCAGGTTGCTGAGGGAGTCGTCTTTTACAGGAGCAAATCATCTACAGCATCAGCTCCTGGGACAGGTTGACTTCCAGGTACAGACCTGGTAGAGGGCAGCAAAGGCTTGACCCTCAGCACCTCTAACCATTTGACCATTTATTTCATTCCTTATAGGAAAGGCATAATCAAAATACACCATTAAGGGGGGTACCAGAGATCAAACTCAGGACCTTGCACTTGCAAGGCAGGCTCCAGAACCACAAAGCTAAATCCCAGGCCCAGCATTATATTTCAGTCCACCAAGGAGTTTTCCCAAGTGGATGCATAGGCCATTTGTTATTATTCAGAAATATAAGATGATCTGTCAGACATTTGAGCAGGGACTTGAAGGAATAGATGAAGTTGTTCCCACCTGCAGGTAGGAAAAATAAAAATGAGGATCCAGGACCCTACCAGGCTTGTTCTAGGTCAGTCCTAGTTAGTGGGAATTTGACAAAGCCTCTCCTGTCACTCAGCCTCTCGGCCCCTCTCGGCTTTAACCTGGCAAGGCTGAATTTCTTGGGACTGGACTTCTCCAGCCTTAAGTGAGCATCAGCGTGACTTCATCTGGACCCACTGGATTTCCCCTGTGAATCTAACTCACCTTTTGGTTGAAGAGCCCAATAAAGTAGAGTGCCTTACTGACTAGCCAATTGAAATGGAAAAGATCCATCACTAGAGAACACTCAGTTTGCTAGGTCAGACTGATATAGAGGGGATATGCAACTCCCAAACAAGTTAGGTATCTGAACCATGAGTTTAGGCTCTCTACAACCAAAGAATGAATTCTAGGAACAATGGAACTTACAAATAAGAAAAATGTATTGAGAGAAAGATAGTTTCTGTCTAAGAGAGAAATCCTCTCTTACAGGATTCCAGGGGGACTGGAAAACAGGGTTCCTGCTCACTGTACTTCTCAAAGGTGTTTTATGGGACAAATTCTCATGCTGAGGGGGCTCCAGGTAGAGCAGAACTACAGTCAACCAATAATGTTACAATGCATGTAGTCATTTAGGTAATATTGATAAAGTGAGGGTCAAATGGAGAAGCAAATCCCATAGCAAGCACACAAAGATTTCCTGTAAGGGTGGGTTGAGGATCTTTCCTGGAAAGAACAGGTTAAGACCTTGGCCTCCCTTCCAGGTGACTGATACCTATTTAGAATCAATCCCTGCTATTGGCTCATAGGAGTTACACAAGTGTAGTAGTTTCTCTCTTTTTACATTGCTGGCCTTCAATGAATCCATCTGGATTGTCTATGTTGGTTCCTTGTGGGCCAGTCCTGTCTAACTGACTGCTGTTAGATTCTCTGCCCTTCAAAAGGTCCCCTGAACTGTGCCAGATCTACAGTGGCTCCCTTTCCCACATTCTCCAAAGGGTAGCCCATCAGAAGTCCCCCACCTGTGAGCCAAGCCAATCCTGATCCACCACCAAGTTCTCCCTACCCCCAAGTTCGCTTAAAAAACCCACTTCACTTCCCAGCTTTCTCTTGCTCTTCCTCTGTCTGTCTCTGTCCCCCCACCCACACCCCTCATTCCAGGCAGCCTGGCATCTCTCACCTTTATTAAGCAGCTTTCACCCCTGTTAAAGCCTTGCTATGGATGTTCTTGTTTCAGCTTCCATTACTTTCATCTCCAAGATATCTAATTAATTGACCTATCTACAATAAAACTATAGAGCATCTACAACTGGTGACAGAACCTCATAATAAATTCAGGCACTACACTATGTAAGTTCAATCAGCCCATGTAGGTTACACATCCTGTCCAACAGCAGCATCAATTTAAAGCATAGTCCTCACAAAAGGAGAGCAAATCAGTATCAGCAAACTACCCTGGGAAGCTGTAGCTCTGGGCTTTGGGACCCAGAGAGGAGTCGGCTCATCTGGTCGCTGCCTGTCACAGACAAGTCCATGCAGAAACCATGGCAGGAAGTATAAAAAGGCCTATTTTCTCTTCCTGTGTGCCTTTCAACCCTGGTGTTTTTTGTTTTTTTTTTTTTACTTACCCAGAGTCAACAACTAAACAAATAGAACATTCTGTTAGCCAAAAGCCTAAAGAAAAGAAGGTATCAGAAAAGGGCTAATTACTAAAACCCACAGAAAAGAAGAGCTCTGTACATGAATGAAACCACTCCCGACGGGGAAGCACAGATGCCATTGGTGTTAAACAAGGAGCTATCCAAGTCAGGGAAAGTGACTAAGCCTTGCACAGAGAAAAGCAGCAGGTCAGGAGGGCCAGGTCCGTGTCTCCCAGTCTCCTGCTGTGGGCCACTGAGCCCAAGCATTTCTCTAAACATGTGTCTGCTGGCATATGCCCACCCTACTGAAGTACATGTCACAGCCGCCAAGACTCACCATATTGTGTGGATCAACAACAGAACTTAAATCCAGCTGATCAGCAGGCTTGCTTTTGTTCTCCATAAGGATAAACGTCTTTTGTTCCACAATCTGGTCTTTTCCATGCAGCAGCTGGTCTGCTTCTCCTCCCAGGAATTCATGAGAGGTAAAGAGGAGGGTCCCCAGACAGAAGAGGGTATTTGCTCCTTTGTTAGCAGGGGCTGTCTCGTGACCCGCTTCTTCTGAGGCCTTCAAAGATCTCTGGGCTTCTGATGCCTTCTGTGTCTGGTGGGGTCTCTGGGCCGGCTGGTTACATCTCTGATGTTTGATGAGGTCTCTGGGTTGTTGTACAATAAAGTTCCTTGGCTGGTTATTCAGCGAGGTTTCCCAAGGTTTGGTAACGTCCAATGTTAGAGTTGAGTGGGCCAAAAAAAATTCATATTCTTGTGTATGGTTAGGGAAGAACTGGCAGGCATACACACCATACTATGTAGTGAGTAGCAGGAACATTAAGGAGGGAAAGAGGAAAAGTAGAAACTTGATTTACTCCTGTCAGGGTTTGGCTGCATCCAGTCTGGCAGCCTCCTAAGCTTGTGTTATTTTATTTTGAGCCTCTTTTAGGACAATAGAGCATGAAGGTGGTGTGTGCATTGAATGGAGGGGAGGGAGGACCCACTGTCTTCTGTGTTTCTGACTTTCCCAGGTCCACGTATCAGCCAGAATATTTGAGATTCCCGAAGCTGAGGTGGATCCTCATCTATAGCCAGCACAGCGTTGGCCAAAAATCATTCGGGAGTGTGTTCATCCAAGGATTTGAGGAAAGATTGGAAGAAGGTTCATTTTCTCCTCTTCCAGAAAGAGGAGACAGCCCCGCCAACACTTTATGTTGTACTGATATAGGGGAAGGGATAGGGCTAGAATTGATTCATCATACAAAGCGAGGCTCAAGGTACTAGGACTAAGTGCTATCTGCCCTCAGCAATTAGAGTAGGATAAAAGCGGCAGAAAAACGCCACAAGGCCTCTTGCTTGCTTACCTTTGCTGCCTTCTGCTTGCCACAAAGTGGTCTACATCTGCGATGCTTCTCTGCCAATCACCTTTGCCTTGGAACCAGCTAACTATGGACTGAAACCTCTGCAAACTGAGAGCTAGATAAACTTTCCCCTTTTAATTTTGGGTGTTGAATATTTTGTCCCAGCAAGGAGGAATGAAACTAAAACAGTATTTGTAAGCCAGTGTCAGTCTGATGTATAGGTAGTCAGAACGCAGGAAGGAAAAAAGAGAGAGAAAGAAGTGGGCAATAAGATGTGGGGAAAAAAACAAAACATTGACTGGGCCAAGGATTTAGCTCAGTGGTTCCAGCACCTGCCTGGCAAGCATAAGGTCCCGAGTTGGATCCCCAGTAACCAAATATCATGCTGGGCATGGTGGCTCATGCTTGTAATCCCAGCATTCGGGAGACAGAGGCAAGAAGGTTGCTGAGTTTGAGACTGAGCTCAGGACCAGCCTGAACTACAAAGCAAGACCCTGTCTCAAAAAGCTAAAAAAATTTAAAAAATTAACTCAAATCTTCACAGACTGTAAGAACTGTTTACAAGAGAAGGACCATCTCTTGTTTAGAGAATGACTGGCAAGTGCAGTCTTAGGGAGCCAAAGAGCTCTGCAAACTTCAAACATAAACGCAGACAGAGTCACATCTGACCTCATTCTAATTAAACTGAAGAAAACAAAGGTGAGAGAGAAACATATATAGCAGAGGATAGAAATGATGAAAGAAACACAAGCAGAGATATGTAATGGAAATATTTATAAGGGGAAATGTGTGAAAAAAGACATAATCAATGACAGCCGAGAGAATTGGTTATAAACAGAACTATATTCAAGAGAAGCTATATAATGTCTTTCAGGCTGATGAGAATTGTCACCAGATATGGGGACACACACACACACACACACACACACACACACACACACATACACGCATATAGAAATGTTGCAATAGTGGGGAAATGTGAATAGATGTTTCCTTTCCTCTTGTAATTTAATTTTCAAAAAGCCAACTGTTTAAAATACAATCACCCTTTAAACTGTATAAATTTGCAATGTGCCTAAAGGTCAGGTACAACAAAAGTCACAGGGTGAGTGAGGGGCAGGCAGGGATGTCACCCTCCTGGGTGCATTACACTGGAGCGGCAAATGGGGGTCGGAAGGAGGAGGGAGGTGCTGGGAGGAAGAGAGGAAGGGGAAAGTTTAAGCAGGAAGTACCAAGTATCAGGCTTTAGGTATGATGTGTTGCATATTTAAATAGATAAACAGTTAAGAACACTTCAGAATCAGGGGACAATCCAGTAAAAAATGGGAAAGTGGTTTGAACAAATGTATCACACGAGGCCAGTGGGTATATTTAAAGATGCTTAAAAATATTAGTCATGATCAAAATGTAAATTAAACAATAGGAGACACCATACACACTGCTAAGAGAATAAAGATGTGCTCAAAACACGGAGACGTGGGGAAAGCGGAAGATGAAATCTGGCAGAGCTCCCAGGGCCGTTCAGAAACAGTTAAGTAACAAAACAAGTAACAATAGCGCTGGATGAAAACCAATATGAGTATATATCCCATAAATGCTATGCTGATATAAACAACATATAATGGAATAAAATAAATAAATGGGAAAGAAAGAACACTCTTTCTTGCAATCATTCCAGTTAGTCAATGCAGAAGCAGGGAGGAAAACAGAAAATCACTGGCAGCAAGATTGACTAATAGATGCTAAAATTAGGAGACAAAGGTTGGAGTCGAATCAGTCTCCATATGTCTCCTCTAATATATTTACTATGATGAAAAGGACAATAGTGACTTTCCAGTAGAGACACCCGGAGGCACAAATCTCCACCAAGTGATCAGGATTAGTATCACCAGCAAGGAGACGAAAAGGAGTAGTCAGATGCCATGAAGGAAAACCCTGAAAACAGTGCTTGATAAACTACTCAAGACCATGAAAGGAAAGATTAGAAACTGTCATCTTGCAGAGGCTCAGGAGATACAGCAACCAGAGCTAGTATAACAGCGAATTGGATCTTGGGACATGACCTTTTTTTTCCATTAATAAAAATCAAAAGAATTTGTAATTTACTTAAAGTCGTTGTTCCAATGTTGATTTCTTGATTTTAAAAGAGTGGCTATTACAAACTACTAATGTTAGTCACGTATTATGTTATTTCTGTAAGCTTTCTATAAGCCTAAAATTATTTCAAAATGAAAAGCTGACATTTTCAGTTATTACCAAGAGAGTAGGCAACTGGAACTCTCTTCCATTTTGTTGCTGTGTTTTGTTTTTTGACAGAGGGTCTCGCTGTGGGGTTCAGATTAGCCTTGAACTCACTATGCAGTCCAGACTGGCCTTGACCTCCCAGTGATCTTCCTGCCTCAGCCTTCCAAGTGCTGGGATAACAGGCACATGTCACTCTACTTGGCCCACTCTCTTACATTCACTGTGGGAAATATCTTGATACTTTCTTATGTAGTTAACTTTCTTATATAGTTAATTATGCAGATTATACATATGACAACAGTTCTGCTCATAGATATATATGTGAAACAGATGAGAACAATTACTAAAATCTTGTTCTCAAATGTCACTTTATCTTTACCCATAATTTAATTTTTTAAACTGTATAAATTTGAACAATAGAGTAATCTTTAGTCATAAAGGGAAATTAATTCCATATACGCAAATTGGGTGAGGCTAAAAATAATATGCTATTTTAAGTGGTCAGACACAAAATCGCATATACTATATTAGTTCACATATATAAAATCCAGGCAGATTTTGAAAATATTTTATAATAGCAATAATCAGGTAGGTCAATGGTTGCTTGTGATTGAAGGGAGATTAATTAACCACAGGGGTTGGAGGAACCTCTCGAACAGTTCTTTTATGGAAGAGAAGAAGACCAGTTGTTTAGAAATTGATTCAGGGCTTTGAGGAGGAGGCTGAGCCTTCCTCAGCCCTAAGATGGTAAAATGGACAGCAGCCACCAAGGGAAGACAGGAGTCCCCCAGGAGGACGAGGATTGGGAAAGCAAAGAGGAGGGGGCCTCTGAGCCAGGAATTAAGAAGCATGTGGTGGTTAGGCTCTACTGCGAGGATGGGTGGGGGAATAAGTTGTCAAAGAGAGGAGCAAGGGAGAGGAAGCCGTGGAGAAACCACAGTCAGGCAGGGAAAAGGAAGGGTCTGTGGAGAAGCTGATGTTTCACATGACCCCAAAGAGAGATAGTGTAGGAAGGATCAGGGTTTCCAAGCCAGCAGGTGTAGCCAAGACCCTGCCCTTCCGGCCATGGGCCACCTGGCCATCAGACAATGGCTCTGCTTCAGCTGACATCCCAGTGGGCCTCCGGCTCATCCCAGGCCAGCCCAATCCTTGCCCCTCTTGGATATAAGAGCGCAATCACTTTCAATTCTAATAACATTGCCACAGTAGACCACGCCAGCCCCAACCTGTCTTTTTTCTGAGCGGAGTGTGTGTGGTAATGGGTGAGCCATTAACTTAATTTCCCAACACTTCTTTTAAAATACTGTGTTTGCCTTTCCTTCTGCTTTTTTCACCATGGTAACTTCACTTTGATTTGGTGCTTGGAAGTTTGTAGATCATTTCCACGTAACGAATTCATTAGATAGATTCATTAGAGTAATTTCATTACAATCACTATGGAAACAGGCCAGGTATTATTATCCAATTTGTACCCATGAATGAACCAAGAACTTGAGAAATATTTGTCCAGGGCATCCTGGTTCAGTTCCCTTTCTTTGGCACAGCAGGGCCTGTCTTTTGAATTGCAAAGGAACAGAGCACACTGACAGGCTACTTGAAGCATGCTTACAAAACAGTTATGATGCACTTGAAACTAGAGCTAAAAATGAAACCTAAGGGTTTAGTAACAATAGCTTCCTGTCATTATTACGTCGTCATTTTCCAAGGACCTTTATATCACTGAGAAATACATGCATTCTTTGGTTCTTGAAAACCACTTGCACGTAGATGAAAGTCTCATCAATAATGAAAATCATTAAAAGTTGTGGCTGAGTTTGGAACAGTGAGCGTGCCTGGTGTCCCTTCAAGATAGCCACACAGCTATCACTGAACAATAAGGTCGGGTCCTGGGATTTAGCTCAGTGGTTCTGGTGCCTGTGTTGCAAGAGGCAAGGGCCCGGGTTCTATCCCTGGTTACCACATACCATACTGGGCATGGAGACTCACACCCAGCAGCAATCAGTACCACATACCACAGTGCTGGGCGTGGTGGCTCGAGCCTATAATCTCAGCACTCGGGAGGCAGAGGCAGGAGGATTGCTGTGATGTGAGTTGGAGGCTGAGCTCAGGGCCAGCCTGAACCACAAAGCGAGACCCTGTCTCAAAAAAAAAAAAAAAAAAAAAAAAGGTGTGATGGACTTCAGTCAAACCTAGGAGTTTTATCATTCTGAAAGATTAACTGTCTTTTCAGAGTAGAGTTGAAATGAGAAGAAAACTCCCTGAATGAGTTGATTCTTACAGTGAACTTGGTGCTTGTGCCTTTGGGGCTCACGGAGAGGAGAAAGCTTTTGTAGTTGCTTTCAGTCTTATCCAAATATACATGGCCAGAATTATAAGAAGTAAAAACTAAAAATTTCCATAGCTTTAAGCAAAACAGACACAGGTTAGAGATTTGGTAGATAAAGTACCATGAATTTGTAAAATCTTTAGTATTTGAGGTTTTTATCATTTTAACATTTTATAATGACTTTGTTGAATCACTTGAAATTGTTATCTTCATAGGGAAAATGATCGTCAAATACCAGCAATTTCATAATGTTCAAGGTAATATTTTTCTAAAATGTAGGAAGCTTAGAATCTGCTCTACAACACATCCCTCCCAGAGCTGTGTCAAGTTCCTCAGTTGCCCTTCTGGACCCACTGGCCCCGTCCTTCCTCCAGCCTTCGCCCTCAGCCTCATTCCCACTTCTGACGATCCTGTCCACACCAGATCAGGCTCTTCCGGGCTTTTCCAAGCAGAAGTCTGTAACCTGTCTACAGAGAGCCCTGAGGCAAGATTAAAAGAATTGAGAGCCCCAAAGTGGTGACAGCAAATCTAGGGCAGTAGCCCATTTATATCACTGAAAATTCTAAAAGGTTCGTCATCACAGCTTAAAGGTACTGCAAGAAAGTTTTCATCTGGCTGCTATTGACTAATACATTATTGCTCAGTCTGTGCTAGCTAGCAGTACTGATTACGATAGTAAGCATAAAAAATGATGTCCTCTGTGCTCACTCCTTTATCCAGAGTTGAAAGAGGACAAATACTCCCCTACCCCCATTATGTTGTACCTAGTTCAAGAAATTTCTTTTACGCAGTCTGAAATGCTGTGTATGTATCTGCGGTTAGCTGGTCTGTGCAAAGAAAATGATGATGCATTTATTGTACACCAGAGACTAAACAAATATCGCCATGGAAACCTCGATGCTGAGTTCCTAAGTGTAATGTTTTCTTCGCTCAACTGTGGTTTGTGACTCAGCTGGGTCTCCCCCAGCTGAGCTGCTCTCCGTCCCTCCTACCTACTCTGTGCGACTGCGGCGGGCTTCGCTCTCCCCTGGAGCTCAAGGTCTGCCCAGGCGCTGCCCCTGCTGCCGGCCACACAGCATAGAGAGACAGGGCTTTCGCTCCACGTTCACCAAATTCTGCTCAGTGTACTGCTGGTTCCTACAATGCTGTTACATCAAGGAGAAAAGTTCATCTCAGGAAAAGTCCCCAGAGTTCAGACACTGGCACTGGGCAGTGATGATGCACGGTCACAAACGATACTCATTCGTGCCCATCAGCTCCGTTTCTACTTCACTTCAAGTGGTCCACAGCGAGAGTCCCGGTCCAGCTCACTGTAGGCGTGTGTCTGCGTGTGTCTGTGTTTAGTTCCACTCTCCTTTCCCTGGTCCCACCCGCGGATTCATATACCATATCCTTCAGGGCTTCACTTTCATAGGTTGAATCCCTCATATAAGACTCTGTAGTCCTGGACCTCTGATTGCAAAGAACTCCCTAGATGAGACATCTATTTTGTTGAGAAAACCTCTAGCACTTCCTGGAGAGATACACAGCAGGCTGGCTGTGGACCACTGGGGCTGCTTCTGCAGGCTGCAGCCCTCACTGCTCATCTCCATTAGAGCTCCCTTGGCCCTTCCTGCGCATGCTCGCCCGACTTAGGCGCCATCTTCAGCGTGATCAGCCCCACGGGCCATCACTGCAATCAGTGAATCCCAAATGCATGAATTCTTTACTCTTTCTTTTCCTTTATTGGATATAACTGGAAAATTCTCTATCTTGAACCAACTTCCCCACCCTTCTCCATTGTATTGCAGAAGCTCAATGTTGCAGGAGAAAACCGAAAAATAGGGTATCTGACAGCTCTTTTCCTAAGAGAAATTTCCTGACCTCATCCAACAGCAGCTGCCCTCCACATTTTACTTATTCTTCTACAAAATCCCACTATGTTTTCATAAATTATCATTAACTGGGATCATCCTTGTATTTACTCATTTTCTTTGTATATCTTATTTCAACTACTGTAGACATTTCTGAAAAAATGTATGAAGCATTTGCATCACCAACCTTACAGATGAAAACATGCGCAGCCGTGCCCCTCTGGCATGGCAGGCATTCCCTGTCCTGCCCTCCTCTGGAAGAAATCACTAGTCTCAGTTTAGTGTATCTATCCTTCCCTGAATTTCTTCTGGACTTTTACTACCATTTTAATCAGAAACCCAAATTCTAGATCCAATGTTCCTATTCAAATATGACCTAATATTTGCTGTTGTTCTGTAGGGCTTACCTGTCTCTCTATTTGGATATATCTCCTGTTCTGTAACTTCCTCATACGTCAAGGAAGATTCTCACGATTGTCTCCAAACTTCCTTTCACTTCTTTTCTCTTTCATGCATACTCCTCTGCCCACTCCTACTGCTTTCCCATCACAGAGAGGCTGGTGTCAGCAAGGACATTCAGGTCACTGAGCCATTGGACAGGTCTCTTTCCCACTAAAGGTGAAACCTTCAGGGAAGAGTTTGTCCACTGCAGCCCCTTTGTGCTGTCTGGAACCCTGCGTACACAGCCTCCCCCAGCTCTCTTCATTGAGCTTCATCCACTCCATGTTTTTGCTTCTCCTTCATACTTACCACAAGCCCCACAGTTTCCTTTCCTTTGAGAACTCCTTCCCTTCCAGCTCATCCCAAAGGACAGGTCACTGTTCCACCCCCATCTCAGCTATCCTGGTCAGCTTCATCCACACCCATAGTACGGTTTTTGTTTGGGTTTTGGTTTTCTGGAGTCAGGGTCTCACTATACAGTTCAGGCTGGTCTTGAATTTCAGGCAATCCTCCTGTTTCAGCCTCCCAAGTGCTGGGATTATGTGCATGCACCATCACATCTGGTTCAAAATTTTCATTGTTGCATTAAAATATTTATTTTGCTTTTAAGTTTTTGACATTCCCTTGAACTTCATACTATGGGTATGTGTTCCTGTAGACTCAATATGTTGGTGAATTCTTTCTGTACTAGTTCTCCACCATTTATCTACATATTTGTTTATTTTCATTGAGTTTTAAAATAAAAGTAATAGACACATAAATATGGGCATATCTGTGATGTACAATGCTCAGCATTCAGATAAAGTAATGACTCCTTTGGCTCTCTGTGTTTATATAATCCCACCTCACTTCTTATCCTTTTTCTAGAATTAACCAGTGTCAGTCAGTTTGATACATCCACATTAATCATAACCCTAATCCTACAGATTCAAGAGGGAGGATGTAGGTAGAGGAGATGTTGGAGAGAGGTCTCTAGTGGGCTGGCGGCCTGGGGGCACTGCATGCCAATTATAAGGTAGGTGCTCTACACCACCATCTCCCACATTTCAGCACCATCTGCCAGGCGAACAGTGGTGACTAGGTAGGTAGAGGCAACCCAGTAAGAGAGCACAGCCAGCCTGAGTGTGGGCTCCTGAAAGGCACTTCCTGCAGCAAGTCCAAAGGACAGTCTGAGTTGAGTTTACCGAGCTGTTTTGTTTTGTTTTTTGAGTAGGCTCAGGAAAGGTGGGAGAGTGAGGGATCAGTGAGGTATGACGTGGAGCCCAGTTCTGATCCTGCTCAAGGACTAATTGGAGAGAGATGACATCTTCTTCCACTCAAGTGGGAAACCAGAATAAAGGCGTACCTACCAACCCATATTAATGCAGGATAAGCCTGAAACGAAACCAGCCAAGGCCATTTCAATAAAGAAACAATTATGTCAATGTTCCTCAAGTAAGCGGAAGGAAAATGATAGCAAATCAAATCCAGAAATGCATAGAAGTTAATTCCTCATGACCAAGATCAGTTTTTACAGAAATTCATATGAGAATCAATATTATTGACCTCATTAATAAGATAAAGGAAAATTTTATACTTTGTGATAATTTGAAAAGATATGGGAAGTATTTCATAAAATTCAACACCCTTGTCATGATGAAGATCCAGAGCAAACTAAGAACAGCAGAAAATAGCCAAAAAGGTGCTCTTGTAGACAGAGTCTACCAAGCACCCGTCACTAGCAGTGTAGGAGCAAAGCTCTTCCCTTTTGAGTAAGAACCAAAATGTGCAACATCAACCGATTCTATTTACCAGTGTACAGTTCCTATTTACCACAATAAGTCAAGAAAAACATACTTAAAACACATTAGAAGCCCAATCTAAATGTCCACCCACCGATGAATGAATGAACAAGATGTAGAATGCAGTGGAATATTATTCTATTTTTTTAAAGTGACACAGATTAACTTTGAAAATAATGTTGAATTAAATAAAGTAGGCCAGTAAAGTCCAAACATGGTATGGCCCTGTTAATATAACATACTCAAGCAGATAAATTCATAGATACACAAAGTACGGTGGCCATCACAGGGGCTGGGGGAGGGGTGGGGAGTGGTAGCCCTTGACCAGCTTTGTGAGTATACTAAAGCCTCTAAAATGTGTACTTGCTTAAGCACACATTAAAATACTGAATACTTATGTACACATACAAATACGTAGGAGGCTTAAAAAGGTGAACTTTATGGTATATGAATTATACTTAATTTTAGAAAGAAGAAAAGGGGGAGGACAATAAGAAGAGCCTTTTGATAGATACAAGAGGTAATTGAATTAAGACTGAGGATTTTTGTTTGTTTGTTATTTATGAGATGCAGAATTAGCAACAGCGTGGGATGGAAGTGGCTGAAAAGGAAAACAAAGGCTAAGGAAAATTGCTGAAATTTGAGTTTTTCTTCATGACATTTAATCAGCAGAGAGAAAAGAGTCGAGTTAATTGAAAAGAATTTTTATTGCATAGACCTTAGGCTATAAGTTTCAAGGGTGAAGGCTGGGGTCTTTGGTGCTGTGCATGTTGAAAAGACTGAAAAATGGTCTCCGAAGTCAGCGCACTGACAATTTATTAAGGGGAGAAGATACTACAATGTCATATGACACAGGTGAGTGCTAAATTGAAAGACATAAACTATAAGTCTGTAGGTCCTAGAGAGAAAGAGCAAAGAGGGCATTGTGAATAAATACACTGTCATTACTAGTTATTCTAATAAACTTTATCTTTTATATGAACACAAGGGATAGCCAAAAATCTCAGTGATTATATGTGACAATGGCTGTCCCATTCATCTGCCTGAAACTAGTTAAGTTGCCTAATATTAAAATTTATAAATATCTAGGCTTAATTTTCAACAACATATGGCTACTAGGTGTACAGATTTTGAAAACCTCATCACTCCTTCCAATGTTGGATATAAGTTCCTTGAAGCCTGTGATTTCTGTGTCCCCCAATTCCTACCTAGGCCTTAGACACATTGACTACTAGACCTCGAAGCCCTGCCTGGGGCTAACCTCCCATCAACTCTTTCTAGCAGCCAAACATTCCAATTAGTCTTTTCTCAAAAATTCTACCACAGCTGCTCCCTAGTTTGGAAACTGTGGGCAAGGAGAGGTCACTTTTGCCTGCTTCACAAAACCAAACACTGTGGAAAACTTTAAATGGGTGCAAATCAGAATTTCTCATGGTCAAATCTAGTTTTCAATCCCTTTTGAATTATCTTGTTTCTTTATTATTCCTGCATTCCGGAATCCAGTATTGACTACAGGGGCCAGTGCTTCTGCCACTGGCATTGCTTTGGGAGAGCAGGTGTCCTATGGCTTTTCTACTATGTGCTTTTTCTCCAATTTTTATTTTTATTAGTACATATTTACAGTACATGATAATTATATTCATCATGGGGAACTGGTAATTACTTAATGCACCTTAATTCTTTTTATGTCCTCCTCCTCCCTCCTCCTTCCCTCTTACTCTCTTCCCTACTCACTTCATCATAATTTCCTCTGTCCTTGTTTAATCTATAAAATGGGTATGGTAATCAGTGTAACAGTGATCTATCTCTTGGGTTTATTTGGGGTGTTAAATGACATGGCCGATACAAAGCATTTAGAGAAAGAGTTGTACATCATGTAGTTATATAATGCATTAATACTATAATCCAATATCCTAGCCTTAGCTCTATAGATATTACCACTACTCCAGGTAGAGACAACATCTGATGGTCTGATTTGTAAATGTCTGGTTTCAAACATTGAACACATTGTCATGCAGCCCTGTGTCAATAGCTGGGATTTAGGGATGAGGGGTTATAGGAAAGCAGGGGAAAAGGAACAAATGACAGTCAAGACATAGCATGTATGGGTCCAAATTCTCAATGTTGAATGTAATCACAATGTATACCTAAATGTACCAGTAAATTCAATAAATGAAAAAAAAAAAAAAGAGGGTGGAATTGTTGCTGGGGGAAAGTTCACAGGATATTTATATCATATAAATCATATTTGGTTCCTGGATGTGCAGAGACTGCAGTGAATATTAATCGAGGCTCATGATTTGTGGGAGGCACTAGCTGAGTGACTCAAGGTGTAAACTCCTTTGCTCGTCATTCCTTTCTTCCCTGACTGCCTTGTCCTCTTCCTCTCCTCTTGCTTCCTTTCATTTTCATCTCTTAAATTTTTTGCTAAATTTTTTCTATGGTGAAGTTGAGATGTGAACATTCTCTACAAAGGTAAAAAGCACCTTTCGTTAGTCTGATGTTATAAGCAGGAAAATAGACTTTGAAGTTGTGCTGTCTTGAAATTATTTCCCTTCTTCGTAACAGCGGAGGATCAAGTGGTCCACTTTGAATAAGGCCTTTTGCCTGCGCACCACTTTACTTTGTTTTCTGAGGGTTGCAAACCCGAAAGTACTCATATTTAAACGTAGGCCTCTATCTTATTTTTTGCAGCTTGCTAGGGAAGGTGACCAAACACTATCTGTTCTTGTTTAGGAGAAAACCCTCTTCACTCCACATGGCCACTGCAATCTGAAACTCATTCTGGCTCTTAAATTCCAGCTTTTAATCTCATTCTGGAGTTTAAAAAGCAACCATGATTTTATGGTAGTAAAGTTCTATTTCAGTGGTATAATTCATATTAATTTTTTTTTGGATTTTAACATTTCCATGTACTGGAAATTAGAGGTGAAAATGAGTCTGGGGATCAAAAGGACATTAGAAGGACATGATATACAATTTGACATATTATTTCTCATTTTTAAAAAAATTATGCCAGGATATGAATAGTGACCTGTTATTGTATTCATAGCTCTTTTTCTATTAGTAGAAACTACACAGAAGGAGTTAAATTGCAATGGAAAAAAAATAACTGGAAGGCTGTGATAAGTTATAATCACCATGGTAACCCAGCAAAGAGCATACAGGGAAAAATCTAGGGCTCTGTGTGCATGAAGATGGGGCTTAGCAATCTTGCTCCATGGGGAGCACCAGAAAACCCAAGCTTTTCACCATATCAGAATGTTCCCAAGAGTTACTGGGGTGTGACAGGAAGCCTTAACCGGAGTGGGGAGATAGAAAGAAAACATTAGAGAAAGTTTCACGTTCTCAGGGGCTTGCCCTGTAGTTCAGTGAATGATAAATCTATTGTTCTTTCTTCTTTTTTACTTTTGTCTCTGTTGATCTCTCTAATTATATTCTGTAAGCCTGCTACAGTGCTAGAAACTAAGGAAAAATAGCATTCTATCCACTAAGAGAAAATGAAAATGTAGTGCAAGACACTGGAGCATTGTTTAAAGACTTTTGTTCTTTCTCTTCTCGTTTTCAGTGCTCCCATTTCCAGTCATCTCATTCCTAGTGTGTCCTTCACCTTCCATTTCCAATATCAAATGCTGCCCTGGACACGAACAGCAGAGCCGTGGAAGCGACTTGGGAGCAGCGTGTGAAGGGCAGGACGTAGTGCTGCTCAGAGTGCAGGCCGCCTCTGCGTAGCAGCTCGCCTCCTGGTACCACGGGAGCACTGTGCAGAGCTAGAATTTTCCCCTGGCTTTTTAAAGTAACTGTTCTTAATAACACATTAGAACAATTGCTTGCCAAATATTAGAGAACATCATGTTGATCGTGATCTTCATTATTTATCTGAACTTTCTCCTTTTCTTAGGAACAGTTATTAAAGTCTGAAAACTCATAAATATCAGATGTAAGGTTACAAATCTAATTTAGCTCCTGTGATAGCTTATTCACATGCTAATCAATTTTTACTTTGCCAGGGTCTAGAGAGTATACAACAAGCTTCTAAACATGATGCATCTGCTTTAAAAAAAAACAGAATAAAACAGATCTGCTTACAGAGCCTATGCAGAAGTTCTGTTGATTTAAAAAATGTATAATGTTGCTTTTAATACACTTATCACATTATAGAATGAAGTTAATGGAGCACTGTTAATAAAGCATGTAAGACTTGAGGCAAGTTTCCAGTCAAGGACATACTATAAGAGGTTTTTTTTTTTTTTTTTTTTTTTTTCCTCCTGGTTTGTATAGCACATGTCCCAGAGAGCAAGCAAAACTTCCTTGGAGTTGCAGACCCGTAAGTCAGTGATACCCAAACCTGTTCCATCCAAATCCAAGGACAGGTGTCATGGTTTTGACAAGTATCCTCTACAGGCCTGTGCACTGAAAGACTGGCTCTTAGCCTGTAAAAAACTGAGAGGTAGTAGAACTGTAAGAGGCGGGGCCCTGAAGGGGGTAGTGGGTCACTGGGGCTGTGCCTTTGTAGGACACCAGTCTCTCTCCAGCCACCATGAATGAGCAGCTTCCTCTGCCATTTGCTGCCATTGCAATGTGCTGCACTGCCATGAGCTCAAAAGCAATGGACCAGTGAAACAAGGACAGAAACCTGCAACCCTGTGAGCCACTATAAACCTTTCTCCTTTTTAAATGGACCATGCTCAAGCAAGTGCTACAGCGATGGAAAGCCAATTGGACACAGCAGGAAATGGGGACTGGCAAGGGTTAGATCATCCAGGATTTCAGGAAAGAAGTTTCTCCCTGCAGCATGTTTTGCAGCATTCTGAAGGGAGAAAGACAAATATTGATATCAGATGACAGAGGCAAGAATGCAAATATTTATGGTCAGATTTCTTATTTCACATTCCCATGGGGTCAAATCTTGTCCCATTTCTTCCATATGTCCTTTGAAATGTGTGTGTATATTTCTCTCAAGCACAGCCATGGCACTGGGGACTGGGCTGGCACTGCTAGTTTAGAAAGTCCTTCTCTAAAACTCTTGAGCCTTTTACTTTCTGGATTTGCCTGGCAGAACCTAGACCAGCACCCTGAAATTAAATTTAGCATCAGGGTCTGGGATTTAGCTCAGTGTTTCCGGCATATCCCTTGCAGGCACAAGGTCCTCTGTTCGATCCCTGGTAATCACATAAAACAATACCGGCATAGTGACTCATGCCCACCAGCAATCAGTACCACATACCTCAGTGTGGGGCGGGATGGCTCACACCTGTAATCCCAGCACTCTGATTGTAGTGAGCTTGAGGCAGAGTTTAGGACCAGGCTGAACTACAAAGCCAGAGCCTATCTCAAAAAACTTAAAAAAACAAACAACTTATTAGCATTTTTTTCTTTTAAATGCAGGGATATTCACAAGTGGACAAAGATTTCAAATAGCCTCACAGTAGGATTTTTTGCCAGTGAGTTCTGAGTGAGGCAGAGATTCTATTGCCAAGGAAGCTGTGAAAGAATTTTCAGGTGTCAGTCCTTTCAGTTTTGGAATCACAAATTCGAGGCTGTCCTCGCTTGGCCACACCCACTCTCTCTCTAATTATGACTCCAGCTCTGGCCCGCTGCAGGTACATGATCCTTCAGGTTCTAGAGCAGCCTTTGGTCCTATGCTTGCTTCACCTGAGGAATATGGCAGAATGAAAAAGAGCAGTATCATATTTCATAGCTGTTGTGTCCAGGGGGTCCTCAGAGAGGACCTGCTCTTCAAGGCCAATACGTGGAGCACTGTTTCTCCTGATACAAGCATGCAATGTGATTTTTCTAAGCATTCACTTACATCTTGTAACTGAAAATCTGCTATAAGATGGTGGCTGCTTGGCCAAAGCTCTCTCTCTGAACTACCTGGACTCGGGAAAACTGCACGTGACGTGGACATGCAGCCAAGGACGGACATGAGGACAAGACTGGAGTTAAGGATGGCCATGGAAATATCTGGAAGCTAAGAATGGACATGGAAAATGTCCAACAGCTGGAAAGGGGATGACTTCCTTCTACTTGTTGGGGAAGTGAGGTGGCTACTGAAGTTATAAATTAGCAAGCTTCAAAAAGACTGTGTGGGGCTGGAGATTTAGCTCAGCCATTCTGGCTTCTGCCTAGCAAGCACAAGGTCCAGAGTTTGATTCCTGGTAACCACATACTACAATGCTGGGCGTGGTGACTCACCCTCATCAGCAATCAGTACTACACATCACAGTGCTGGGCGTGATGGCTCACACCTGTAATCCCAGCACTCAGGAGGCAGAGGCAGGGGGATTGTTGTGAGTTCGAGGCTGAACTACAAAATGAGGCCTTGTCTTAAAAAAAAAAAAAAAAAGACTGTGTGGAAGAGTATTGTTAGCTTCATAGGTTTGTGAGGGCTCCTCCAGTAAAGTTCAGGATTCATCAGTTTGAAACTTTTTCCTGCTAGTAATACACACCAGTAATACACACTGAGGAGAGTCTTGGGTCTAAGTCCTGGCGGATGGGCTGACAGTACAGTGGTATTTGCAGTAAGGCAGCTCATCCTTCTCTTTCTTCTGTTTCCTGAGAGGCAGATGGAGAACAGCAAGGGGGAGGAAGCCTGGGCTTCCAGCCCTGTGAGGATGCAACACCATCCCTGGTGTGTTGCACCATCTATTTCTAGACTCCTGTTATGTAAGAGAAGAGCAGATTTTATCTTGGTTAACACAAGTATCCAATCTAGTCTATCCAGTGTGAGATTACAGACAATGTGAGGTCACTATGGTAAAGACACCATCCCTTATTAAGCAAACACTATTTGGGAACTGTGACGAGATGGGCTTTTCAGTTTTACCATAAGCCAATCAAGTATTATTGATAGAGAAAACCATGTTGATGCCTCTTTGGATTGCAGTACCATTAGATGAAATAACAGAACCTGGAATTTAGCATACACTGAATACTTTCCTTTTCATTTCTATATTGTTGATACTTACAAGGAATTTAGGTGATTCATCCAGTAAGACAAATTATGGTTACCACATTTGCCATCTTGAGAGTTCACATTTTCACTAAGTCTAAGTAAAGAGAATTTTACTTATATCTGAATCAATATTGTTTTTTAATTTTGAGGCAGGGTCTTTCTGTGTAGTTTAGGCAGGTTTTGATCTCACCATGAAGCTCAGGCTGGCCTCAGACTCGCTGTGATCCTCCCACCTCAGTCTCCTCAGCGCTGGGATCACAGGTGTGTGCTACCATGCTTGGTGGGAACGAATTTTTAAATGATGTGATTCATTCTCCATGTCTTACTATCTGTACCAGATATTTGAGAATGCTAAAGAAGGAAGAACTCACTGAACCAGTTCAAAAAAATGTCTAAAGTACTCTTGTTCCTGGGCATTCAGGAAGTTCAACTTCTTTTTTCAGCAAGCTAAGAACATGAAGAAAATAGGAAATCCCATACATGCTCAAATGACCTCAACAGAGGGCCCAAACACTCGGTGGAAAGAGGAAAGATTTTTAATTAATATTATTTTTAGTTATTTTGAGATGGGGGTCTCATTTTATAGTTCAAAATGGCCCTGAACTCACTATATAGCCCAGGCCAGCCTTGAACTCACAGCAATCCTTCTGCCTCTGCCTCCCAGATGCTAGGGTTACATGTGTGAGCCACCAGACACAGCTTATGACAGATTTTTTAAAAACAAATAATGTTGGACAACTGGGTACCCATGTGCTTAATGACAAAACTTGGGTCCTTATAACATATACAGCATGTACAGAAACTATTTGAAACAAGGATTAAAGACCTAAATGAAAAGTCAGAGAAGATAAAACTTTTGTGAAAAAAAATGGGAAATCTTCATGGCACTGGACTTGACAGTGATTTCTTGGACGTGATACCAGAAGCAGAGATAGAAAGGGCAGAAATAAAGAAATGGGGTTATATTAAACTTCACAACTTCTGTGCATCGAAGGGCACAACAGTATGAAAAAGGCAACTGTGCCACATTAGAAAATATGTTCCCATTATATATCTGATGAGTGGTCAGAATATGAAAATAACTCCCACAACCCAAGACAGCAATTTAAAAAATCCCAATAACCCCATTAAAAGTAGGTAAAATATTTGAAAGGACATTTCTCCAAAGATGATGTACAGATAACCAAACAAACATATGGAAAAATGCTTGATATTGCTAATCTCTAGAGAAATGTAAATCCAAACCACAATGAGATGCCATTTCCTACCTGTTCTGGTGGCTCGTTTCAGAAAGAAAACAAAGGAAATATGTTCTCGCGCAATTAGTGGGAATGTAAAACTGTTCCGTCACTGTAGAAGACAATATGGTAGTTTCTCAAAATCCTACAATACAATTATCATGTGATCCAGCAATTTCACTTCTGGGTATATGTTCAAAAGAATTTAAAGCAGGATCTTCAAGAGTTGTTCTCATACCTCTGATCACAGCATCATTATTCACAGTAGCTGAAAGCTGGATGTTACGCAGCTGTCCATCCCTAGGTGGCGGTATAGAGACACAGTGAAATATTACTCAGCCATAAAAAGGAAAGGAACTCAGACATGAAACAGCAATGTTGAATCTTGAAAACATTCCGCTACATGATGTAATCCAGTCACAAAAGAACAAATACTATCTGATTCTATTTATATAAGGTACCAGTGGTTAACTTTGTGGACAGAAAATAGAATAGTTGGCAGCTAGGGAGTGGAGTGGGGGAATGAAAAAGAATTCTTATTTAATGAGTAAAGGGTTTCAGTTTCATAAGTTAAAAAAGACGTGGGAATCTGTTGTACAGCAAAGAATATAGGTAACATCACTGAACTGTACACTTAGAAATGACTATGGTGGTAAATTGAATGGGATTTGTTTTTAACACAATTAAAATAATAGTTTTTAAATAGTCTCCAGTAAAAAAGAACATGAAGAATATTTTCCAGTCCTATATTGCTAGGACATAAGACCATTGAAAGTCACAGTATCCATCTTGAAATAGTGGTCTGTATAGTAGAAGTACTATAGTTAACATGTTCTCATGAACTGAAGGTTTGCGGGGGATCCTAAAGAGGTGATCAGATCATGGAGAAGCCAAATCCTCAAATCCTCAGTGGGCTAATCCATCAGTGAGTTCAGAGTGGAATAGACTGTCTGGAGATAAGGATGGGTCAGAGGAAACAGGCTCCTGGGGGTAGCCTGGCGGATGTGTCATGTCTGTGGTCCCCGCCTCTGCCACCTGGCTGCCAGAGGTGAGCAGCTTTCCCCTGTCACACACTTTCACCGGCCTCATCCAGGCCTAAAAACAGACCATGCCTGAGACCCCAGAAACAGGAAGCCGAGATAAACCGTCCAGCCTCCAAGTTGACTTTCTTTGTTCTTTGGCCACAGTGATGAAAAGCTGACTGATGCAGAAGTTGTTCCGGTTTTCTGTACTGATGAAACTGCTGCTTCCATTTCTATCCCCTGACCCAGTTCAACCCCAGGGCTTTACTGAGAGTGAGGGACTGACCACATCCAGAGTGAAATGACTGTCAGTCACAGAGAGTTTCACAAAAGGTAAAGCGCTTATGTCTCTAAAATTCCTCAGAGGGAGGGAAGATCTGAAGCAGCATTCAGCCTCTAACCAGTTCAGTTCATGTGTGTGATGTGTACGAGGCAGCTTGTTTAGGCCACTTAAGACTGCAAATAAACACTCGTAAAAAATTCTAGCTTCGGTGATAGAACTGACGGGAGTACCTCTTTTGTCCCAACCGCACCATCCTCAAAATCAGATAGTCCTTTGTCCCAGTGCTTCTCCAGAAATCTGTGTTCTCTTGTTTCTTTTCCACAGTTCAGGGGGCCTGACATCCAGCAGCGCTGATAATGACTAATTGGATGCTGCCTTCTTACCTGCAGTTGGCCTTAACTAAAAAACCCTCTGAAATCAGTGAGCATATTTCACATCTTGCATTCTGGACACCTTTGTGTGACCATCCTGAGGGACTGTGGATAGCTGTCCCTTTTTCTCCCAAAAGACCCACTATATGGCACAATCCCAGGAGGGCAGATCTGGGATCGTCCCTTCCGGGAACAGTGCTCAGCTCCTCGGCTTCCCGCATGTACCATCTGTCCCTGCTGCCGCCGCCTCCTGGGTTTCCCAGAGTTCTGAGTGCCCCTGTGCGCTGCCCCACAGCAGTCCGCTGGAGGTGGGCCTGAGTCTTTGCTAACTCCTGGCCCTCCCTGTCATCTTTCCATCTCCCCAGTATGAGGAGCTGCCTTTTCCTTGTTTATTTTTGCGTTTGGTTTGTTTGTACATTGATTCAGAAGGAACCTTCTCTGCTGTCATGTTAGCGTGATTTGGGGAAGGACAGGAAACAAATTTATGTTTTCTGCCCACCTTGTATCACTGACATCTTGCAATCTTTTTATTGAGAAAGCAAAATTGAGCCCTGATAGTGTTTTGTTGAGAGGTAAGAGCATGGTGGTGGGGTTTAGGAGTACGAGTGGCAGCATATGAGATTCTAGAGAGGCTCTTTCTGTCCTGATAAGGGATTGGCACTGAACTAGAAAGGCAACTGGAGAAAAGGGTTTCTTATGCATAGGGCCCTCGGGTGGCTTGGCATCTCCTGTCTTTGGACTCACGTGGGACTTGTAATCTCCCATCCGACAGTGTGCTGGAACTCTGAGTGACGAAAATGTTCTCAACCTGTGCTGTCCAAGATGATAGCCACTAGTAAAACCGAGTCACTAAAGATTTTATTTTATGTCATTTAATAAGTTTAAATAGCTACATCTATTAATAAGTTTAAATAGCTACATCTATGTGCTCCTGAATTGGATAGGGCAGATCATGCTGCTAATCTTAGAATCTGATATTATTATTTCTTACTGTTTCATTTGTGTTTGCTCTGGCTCCACAAACAATCCTAAATGCGTAAGATGCATTAGCTGCTCTCATAGTCACCGTGGCTCAAGGTTCAATTATGCACAGCACAGGCAAGGATTCGCCTAGGCACAGGCAAGGATTCGAATAGGCATCTGCCCAGTGGCGATGCCCAGAGGCAAGCTCTGAGCTGGGAGCCAGGAGCTCTGGTACAGGTAACTTTGAAAAAATTTATTACTTCATCAATTCATGACCATGAAGTCAAAAAACATGACCTGGGTCTCAAGAAACTTGTCACCCATCCTAGTTGAAGGGTCAAAGTGTGCCACTTTTATCAGCAAATGAAAGGAGATGACAACTGAATGGGAGAGAAAAGAAACGTAATGAAGTGGGACAATCCCCTGGGAATACCTGCTAGACACCAGTGTCAGGAAGGTCAAACAAAAAAATCGGCCTATCTGCTGTCTCCACCAGCATGTCTCAGTACTTGCCTGGCTCAGCCTTGCTCTGAGGCATTTCTTATGTGTTGGCAAGGTTTGTGTTCAAAGAGCCGCTAGCCCCAGGAAACTCGGATCTGCCTGGGCCAGTTTTCCTCATAGGCAGAGAAATGTGTGTGTGCTGCATGCTGATCTTTCCAGTGTAGTGAGGACCAACTTGAATATGATTTGTGGAAAAAGTGTAAATGTTAACAGATGCACAGAGGCTGAAGGAGAGTGGAAGTCAGACAGCAGAAGTCTCCAGGGAAAGAGGATGGTAGACAGAGTAGTCAGTAGAGCAGTTGAGTCACTATAGTGACCAAGCACAAGGGCCGTGCCTCACTGGGAGCGGCTGTGGACTCCTTCCTCGAGGTTACCTGAGTCCCTCAGCACTCCTTGACCTGCTAGGAAAAGCCAAGTGTGCCCTGGAGCAAACGCTGACCTCGCAGGTTTCTTCACCTCACGTCTCTGCTGCTGCACTTTGAGACGGAGCCAGACCAGCTCCAAAGTCTCTTTCCAGCTATCACTGGTATTTTGACACAAGGTCACATCAAGGCTGAGTCCATGGTTCGTACCATGGTAGTCCTCAAGTATGTCTGCAGGAGTGTTGCTGCTGGTCAGAGTGGTCAGTCAGGGGCTCTGGGGAGGTGTCTTTGAGTGAGCGCCTGGTCAAACCTCACCTGAAATTAGGCAGGAGAGAAGCTCTGTGGATGTCAGCTTCTTCAGTCCCGTACTGAGAGTAAACAGCACTTTCAAAAAACATGGATTTTTTTTTTTTTTTTTTTTTGAGACAGGGTCTCGCTTTGTGGTTCAGGCTGGCCCTGAGCTCAGCCTCCAACTCACATCACAATCCTCCTGCCTCTGCCTCCCAAGTGCTGGGATTACAGGCGTGAGCCACCACGCCCGGCACTGTGGTATGTGGTACTGGTTGCTGCTGGGTGTGGGTCTCCACACCCAGTATTGTTATG
>PVIR01001931.1:0-48800 GCA_004026965.1 Petromus typicus
ATTTAATCTTACCCCACAGATAAGGACTTATCCAACTTCTACTTGGGCTTTGTTCTCAGTGAGCTGAACAACACTGAAATGCAGGTTAATTATTCCTTATTTGAAATACTTGGGACCAGAAATGTTCTGCACTTTTATTTTATGGGATTTTGGAATATTGGCACTTAACACAGAGAAATCTCAGGGATGAGTCCCAAATCTAAACATATAATTCATGTATGTTTCATATAGATTTTATATAATAGGATACAGATAATTTTATATAATTTTGAATTAATTTTGTGCAAGAAACAAAGATTCACAGTGTGAAATTTTCATATTAGTGCTCAAACAGTCAGATTTGGGAAGCTTTCAGAGTTTGGACTTTCAGATTACAGCTTTTAGCTGTACCATAATTGTCTCATGAAACATACTCAGATCCCATTAAATGAAATGTCCCTCCCAAGTCGTGTACCAAGGATTGGTCTCAGTGTGACAGTAACATCGTCAGAAGCTCTCCATCAGAGGCAATGAAACTAGTATTTGACCTCTAAAGAAATAGCATTAAATTAGGTCTTGACTCATTCTCCTGGACTGGAGGTTGGCTATTTTATACTTAGTGAATAAGGTGAGTGCATCATAAAACGTGAGGAAACATCTAATTTGACTACTTTATCTCATGACATGAGATACTCTATGTGGTCAGATCATTTCGACAGGGTTACAAAAATAGTCCAGTTTATTTTTACCCCTTGCTGTACAGATATACTCATTTGCTTTATAAGTGCTCAAGTCTAATGCCTAAACGAACAGGTGGGACAGCAGTGGGCCAAATATAAACTTGTACGAGTTCATGAATTTAGCAAGCACCCCCCCCCCCCGGAGACAGCACAGTCATTGCATTATTAGCTGTAATGTTATATTCTTCCACAGAAAACCATGTTAGTGTCAGTTAAAGTGATTTTTTTCCCCTTTGCTAATGAGAGATTAAATAGAAATCACTGCCTCACGAGTTCCTCTGTTCTGGAGTCAAGTTTTTCCTTTCATTTGTTAAAAGCTCCCTTTTATAATCTTGGGAATTTAAAATAGAATGTATATTCTTCCTAACCACCCTTATTTCCCACAAAAAATATTCTTGTTTGCTGGCTCACAGCAAATTTCATTCTGAACCATGTGCCATTTTAAAAGAAATGAGTAGTTCTAATAAATATGACAGATTTGGAACAACTTATTTCCCTCATTCTTTTTTCCACAGTTACACAATCCTTCTCCCCCATTGTGTAATTGTATTTTATTTCTCAGGTTTCAAAGATGGCTTTAAAAGAGGGGACCTCTTTCTGGTTTTCTGTTCTGAACTGTTTTGATTCTCTTGTGTTTCCATTGTCCTGTAGATTTCCCACTTTGTAGCGTGGCACCTAGGAAAATCGGCAGTAAGTGTACACCCCATGTTGCAGCGGCATTCAGAGAGGACAGTCCCCAGCACTGTCCCTGAGCCAGATGACAAGTAGAGTCTCTTCCCAGTGGAGCCTCGTTAGGGTGACACGGATCATCTGTGCGTCTGTTGAAGGTCCTCTCGAGGAGGCTGGTGAGTCCGCGGAGGTATCACTGGAGAACTTCGGAGCACTGACTCCTCGGGTGAATCACGGGGCTCGGTCCCAGGGAACTGGTAGACCGAGCTTGGGCTTCATTCACGAGTTCTCACATGTCTGTCATTTCCCAAGAGTCTGTTTTTACATAGCTAATCAATTGTTTTCCTTCTGAAAACAGTGGACCGGCATTATTATTTTGACGGTAGCTTTTGAATATTTAAATAAGTCCAACTAAATAGAAGTCGTAATGCCCTAGCATTGTTAACAAGATCAATTTCTTGAGTATTTTCCATCCAGCTTCCTTCTCACTCATAACATTGGCCTCTTTACCTCAACTGACCACATTAACTGACTCTTTTGTCACTGGATAAGATCAAGTTTTTTCTTTTCTTCTACTTTTTTTTGTTTTTGGACAAGCTTTTGCTGTGAGGTTCCGGCTGGCCTCGAACTAGTGATGATCCCTCTACTTCAGCTTCCTGAGTGCTAGGTTTATAGGGGTGTACCACCAGCAAGGCAAGCTCCAATTCTTAATAGAATTCTAACCCTGATTCATAGGAGCTCCAAAGTTCTAAATTGAACTTTTAATATTAGCTGGTATAGTTTTCTTTAAGAATGACAAGATTAGCTGGGCTGGGGATTTAGCTCAGGGGTTCTGGCATCTGCCCAGCAAACACCAAGTCCTGAATTCAAGCCTCAGTAACCACATACCACAATGCCAGGTGTGGTGACTCACACTTGTAAGCCCAGCCCTCAGTTACCACATGCCATGATGCTGGGCATGAGGGCTCACACCTGAAATCCCAGCACTCAGGAAGCAGAGACTGGAGGATTGCTGTGAGTTTGAGGATGCCTGGGCTATATGGTGAGTTCAGGGCCAACCTAAACTACAAAGTGAGAACTTGTCTCAAAAAAAAAAAATTAACTTCTGTTCAAGGACAGACACCAAGAGCTGTGTCCACAAAAAAAGTGATAGAGTGAAAAGATTTATATCCAAATCCTAAAAGGGGTTGATACTTAGAATATACCAAGAAGTCTCAGGTTTTATATTTTTCTTTTCTTAGCCACAAATCCTGTTTGATAAATGCACCCGGACACACTACAAATTAAGAATGACAACAGCTGTTCCTGGGCCACAGAGTGAGGAGTAGGTGACATACATCACTGTGGCCATGGAAGCAATGCCAAGGACACCTGCCAGGTGACGGAGCAAGAAGATTATGTTTCACAGCCTGAGGTGTGAACCTTGTAACTGTCATATTTCATTCTCCAGGAGGCTGGGGATGCACGGTGCTGTGTCCAGAGCACAGGAAAGTGGCTGCCAGCTCCCTGCCTGCTGTTGGCTGCGGTGGGTGTGCTCATCTTCTCCTGCCAGCTCTGCTGCCAGCGCCCACAACAAAGGGGAATGGGCTACACAGAATGGCGTTGCTCTACCACCAACCAAACCCGCTCTCAGGAAGCAGAACTTTGCCCTTTTTCTGCCCCATGACCTCAGCCCTGGGCAAGGCTTTGGCTTCCTAAATGTGGCCCAAGGACTGAGATGGTGACTCACGGAGCAGAGGGAGAGAGCTGCAGCTGGTGGCAATGACCTGAGCGGGTTCACCCCTGAGGATGGACAGTGCATGAAACAAGTCAGTCAGGGCCATTTTGCTGATGGGGAAGGAAGGGAGACCAACTCATTCCATTCCCGGTGCTATCACCCACACCCTGTCTCCATGGCACCCCAGGCTTGGGAGGTGTCCATTCTCATCTCCGCTCCACAGAGGCAAAAACTGCTGCTCAGAGAGGAAAGGTCGTTGGCTGAACATTACGCACCTTGAAATGACTCCCTGAGGTTTGGTTCCCAGGTATTTAATCCTACAACCCCCAGGTTAGTCGGTCGGTTTTTCACCACAACATTATTCGTGTCTGTGAGTGAGAGCGGGACAGGTGGAGGCGAGGCGGGTGCCCTGTCGCCTGTGGACTCCAGGTGAGGATGCAAGGCTGTGCTCGTGATCCCGGGAGCTGGGTCAGTCCGCGTGCAGAAGGCTAATTACACTTTCCAGCGCTCTGCTCAACATGTGCTGCTGTGGTCTGCTGGCTTTAGGAGTGGCTTTGGCTCCTCTGCGGAAACTTCTCATGAAGTAGTGACATCCTTAAAGCATTGTGCTTTGCTTGTTGTTCAGACAAGATGCTACTTCCAGGAAATCCGTGACTCAGTGTGGACGGATTCCCGTCCGGAGAAGAAACCAGATGCCTTCACAGCGGGGAAGAGCTCTCGGCCTGACTCGCCAGCCAGGTGGAATTTCATTGCTCTGTGCTCTGGGATCTTGCACTTTAATAAAGCAGCTTCATCAGTTACTAATGGAGATGTGATTGTCCAGACATCGGAACCTGCCTGGTGCGTGCGTGAGCGCCGGAGAGATCACGGGCATTTTTTGTTCGGGGGCTACCGGAGACCAGAAGGATTAGTGCAGCTCTTGTCCTTGTCTCTGGGGCCGATGACCATCGCGCCTCGCCTTCGTTGTCACTGTCACGATCCTGGTTTAGTGGATACTCACTGTGAATGTGCCTGTCCTGGGCTCCACAGTGAGCTCATTTTCTGTTCACAAATCCTCTGTTACATTTTATTTTAGGATTGGTTTTAGTATAGGGAGCAAAAACCCAAATTCAATGTTTTAACCGCGTGAAGGATTTATTTAATTTTTGTATAATAACAAGCCCATTTGTAAGCACTTCAGGACAAATATCTTCCTCTTCCTCCACACCACCGGGAGCCCAGATATTTTGCTGATGGCTTTCTTATTCATATTTTCAGTGAACTGTTCTACATCATGCTTTGCAATGGATTTCTAGGCAGAAAGTAGGAAGGAGAGCAAAGTTACATGACAGAAACCAGAAAGGCGAAGCTGAGCTGAACACACGCCCTCTGAGAAGCTGTCTCAGAAACACACAACTCATTGTCCAGAAATGCGTTTCATGGTCGCTTCTAGCTGCGATGGAGTTGGGAAATCCAAGAGTGTCAAAATGAACACCATGTTTAACAAGTGACCGTCTATTGGCTCCATGACTAGCAGGGCCTACATTAAGTAGATGATATTTGTTTCAAGATTATAGCCGAGGAAATGCAAATGAGATAAGGGATCACCAGAATTCACCTAGTTTGGCAAGGATTGAGCCCAGCCCCAAATCCAGGCACCTGCAGTTCCAAAGCCATATTCCCAGAGACAGCTCCTGATGTGTGGTGGTGTTTCAGCCGGAGATCAGAGGACATGGGAGTTCTCAGGAATAAGATGGAGGATTGATTTCAGCTGCTTGAAACCAGCACTACAACCAATATATAGGAGAAATGGAGGGCAGGCTTCAGCACAAAAAGAATGCATTTTCTAACACGCAGCAATCAGGTGGTACACGAGTGAAGGGGCAAACTGTGTCTGTGACAGGGACATTCTGCCGAGGCTGGATTTTCTCTCAGAGGAGTGTCTTGAGCTGGCCCGAAATTAGGGTCTGTGCAAGTTCAAGTTCTTAGGTTTACAAGATAGCAATGACTGAGAAAAGACAATTATGGGGAAAAGGCGCCTCTGGATTAGGCAATGATTCCTCTTGATTTGTGGGAACTGGAGTGACCCTGTAATTATCTGATGGCCCAAACTGGAACCTTTTTTTTTTTTTTTTACTGTAAAAGAAGGATTTATTAATAATGATGTTGGGGAGCAGGGGGAATACCAGTCCTACTGGAAGTTGCAGCAACCCTACACGTGAGTTCCTGAAGAACATAGAACCTAGAAATCCTAGTTTTCATAAGTCCTGACAGTTGGACAAGTGACCAGGAAACACAAACACCTGCCAGCCAGACCCTCCGTTTCCATAGGTGGGGCTTTACAGAAGGCTGCGTGCGGTGGGGCTTGGTGACAGATGCTGAAATCCAATGGGCAGGATGACGTGTGACAATTAAAACCTGCATCTAACAGATTCATGCGCCCAGCGTCTCCACCACGGTGACTCACTTTTGAGAGACATCGAGCCTGGATAATGCTGTGTTATTTTCTGAGTCATGAACCCAGCCCACTGCAGACTGGGAGGGAACAGGATCCTGTACATGCTGATCTCCTTCTCAGCTTTGAAAAGCTGCTTTTCTGGCTTTCTCAGTGATCTTGGGCAGGTCACAAGCTCTCTGTCTGCTCTAGCTTCCCCTTGAGGGAAAAGAAACTGGAAGCGAGTTATGCAGAGAAAAAATAATTCAAGATCTTCCAGCAGACGATACCACCCAGAGCCAGCTGATACTATTTTATGACAGTTTCAAGCAAGGTTGCTTCTTGCCCTGCTCCTTCCACTGGGCCACAGGGCATGGGAGAGACAGAGCTGGCCAGAGGCCAGTGCGTGCTGGTGCTGGTTGGCACTGGCTCGGCACGGGAGGAATTCTCTCTGGCTTCGTCTCACTGTTAACCTGCTTGTACCTGGATCTTGTACCTACTCGACAGAAACTGGAAACCCTCGGAAATTTCAACCATTTGTCTCCTAGAAGGGGTGATCTGTTCAGGAAAACATTGAACAGTGTAGCTGCTAAAATACTGTCTTTAGTTTTTTAATGCCTTTATTCAACAAATACGGTTCGATTATCTCTGTGTAACAGGCTCTGTTTTCTAAGCACATGACAAGTTGCATAATAGCAAAGCTCTTTGATGTTTTTTTTTTTCCTTTTATAAGTTTATTCCTTTCAAAATTTGTAGACATTATGATCACATTCATCACTGGGGATCTGTACCTGAACCTGATATGTCTTCGTTCTTTTCCTTACCCATCCCCGCCCTCCCACTCCCCACCCTTCCCTATTTACAAAAACTCTTTCTGTTTTGAGACAAGGTCTCACTTTGTAGCTCAGGCTGGGCCTGAGCGCACTATGTAGCCCAGGTGAGCCTTGAACTCACAGCAATTGTCCTGCCTCTGCCTCCTGAGTGCTGGGATACAGGCGTGAGCCACCACGCCCGGCACTGTGGTGTGTAGTTACTGGGGACCAAACCCGGGCCCTTGTGCTTCCAAGACAGGCACTGGAACCACTGAGCTAAATCCCTGGCCTTCCTTTTTTTCTTATACTTTTTTCTTTTGCTACTTTCCTTTCTCCCACTCCCCATTCCTATGTCCCCTTCTCCTTTGAACCTTTTCTTCCTATTTTACATTTTCTTCAATGTTTATTGAATCTAGGAGTTTGGGATGGGTAAGGTTTGGCCTCCTGTCCATCTTTCCTGTTTACCATAATGCCGTGATGACTGTAGAACCGCTCTCGCTATCCATTCCCTAAGGAAGGAGGTCGCATTCCTCAGCGCGGCCCGGACGTCTTCAGGGTCTGGTCCTCTCCCACTTTCCTGTCTCCTCTCTCACCAGCCCCGTGGTGAGCCACAGGTTCCAGGACTTTCTGCTCTGCAGGCCACGACTCCAGCTCTTCCATTCCCTCGGCCCTCTTCCTTCCTCTATGCCACCGTGGCATTTTCAGTAGCGGGCCAGTTGGGAAGTGGTTTTGGTTCTCTGCATCATGCCTGGTGCAACTACGTAGGGTGCTTTTGCAGTAGGAAGGCACCATGGACAAATGCAAATAAACGAGCGTGGTTGTGTTCAAGTAAAACTTTATTTATAAAAGCAGTTGGCAGGCTGAATTTGGTCCCTAGCTCTGTGGTTTGCTGATCACTGCCTCAAGCGTCTGCTCTATTAAACACCTCCTCCTTTCACATGGACCTGACGATTATCCATTCACCTTGCCATAAACCTGAAGCCTTTCTCTGCTACCCTGGGCAATCACTGATAGCATGAATTAGTGCATCTCACCCCCCACAGGTAATAGAAAATCAGATCTCTATTTTCTCCTCTGGAGTGTTAGCATTATTCATTTATGAATGTCTTCACTAATGTTGCAGATATTTAATATGAGCCCAGTATGGGGCAGGCAAGACTTTTTAGGTGAAAATCTGCACTTGTTGAATAAAAAGACAGAAGTCAGTAAAGAAGCCCGCGCTGTAAGCGCCTGTGGAAGGAGCTGTCCTCCCTGCTGTGCAGGCTTCAGGCAGAGCTTTACTTCCGAGACTTTCTTCTGCTGGTCTGGTGCAGTGCGGCGGCCCCCACGGTCGTGTGTCTGCCAGCCGCCAGCCCTTTCCCGAGGTCTGCAGTCCAGTGTTCTGGAGACTTCTTCCCTCAGGACCAACAGTGACAGCACCGACCTCAGCCCTGACCTCCTCATGCCCCCCCGGGCAGGGCCTGAGCCACGTGAGTCTGGGGCTCCCAACATGGTGCCAGAGTAGTGCCCTCTGCTTCTTGCTTTTCACTTTTATTTTTAAATGTAAGATCTGTTTTTGTCCGTTGCTCCTTGAGAGAGTAGGGCTCGCTGGGTAAGAAATTTAAACAGCTCACAGCAGGGGATATTGAAACAGCTTTGTAGAGTCTAAATGTTTTTTTATTTTTTCCTCTTCGTCTCTGGTTCTTTGAGAATGATTCTGAGATAAATATAAAAATGAAGCTTCTTGATTACTCCTATTCCAGAAACAGCTTCATAGATTCATGGAATCAAACAATATTTTAAGTAGGACTTAAGCCATCTTCTAACTGCAACACATTCAGAATAGTTATTTAATTGGTCAGCACTCATGCAATGAGATACAGATTTTTAAGGATTCCTAGGAAGGTAATGTGTTTGCAGTCAGAGGTAGAGAGAAGAAAATGGTTACAGCTGGTTACAAAACAAACATCAAACCTCCACAGTGTTTCTCATGTTACAAGAGCAAATAGGAGCGAAGGCTCAACTAGGGAATGTGGCAGAGTGTGCCGGGTAAACACTCGAGATACTGTAGAAGGTTCTAGAACTTCGCTGTATTAAAATAGCGGGAGTCGGGGGAGTGGCAGCTGAGTGGCACAGGGCTTTTTGTTACCTAACTCACCCCCCAGGTAATAACAAACAAAATCGAAGTCCCACTCCGCCCGGGTCCTCCTCACTGACTAGTCAGTGTGACCTGACACTTCCAGGCTGGCTGCTTGTGTGAGGGAAACAAGAGGAGAGAAAATGGCTGCCAGGGCATGGAGGCGGGGTGGGGGAGGGGCAGGGTCACAGACTCATCTCTGGTTTAGAAGATTAGGGCTGTGGTGCTGCCTGACCGGCATCACAAATGCGAGTGAGTTCACCCCACTGCAGCAGGGCACAAGCAGTTGCTGGTGAGGAACGTGTGGCGCCGTTCTCCTTCAGCGGAGTTGTCTCTTGTGTCTTGCTTGGGTGTAGGACAATGTGGATGTCAATGGGTTGCAGGTGGGCAAGATACTGATAAATGACTTTCATAAATAAGCGTGCTGCTTACTTGCCTGAGGTATTAAAGTTTAAAATAAAATGCTATCTTCAGGCATTTCTGTTTCTGGCATGAAGACATATTTTAGTTTTACAGTTTTCATCGAGAGTCAGGGGTCATCGTTCTGCAGGGCCTGACAGAGTTCAAGTTCACCTGTGTTGAGTCGAGAATTTTCTTCTAAGGAGTTGATTCCACAGTTTTATTCATCCATGTGTGCAAAAGTGAGTTTATGGAAATTAAAATTTATCGGGAAAGGGGCCTGGTTGATGATGGGGTATTTATGTTAAGGAATACAGGGCAGCTGTGTAGATATGCTGCAGTATGTGTGAAATTTGACTGGGAACGCAAGTGTGTGGGAGGAAGGGGAGAGATAGGAAATGTGTTTCATGTGCAAAGAGTATTTCCAGATGATGCCCAGGAAATATAACTGAGCGAGAGACCAGCAGACTGGGTTCCACAGCTCAGCAGAAATCCGCTTCCCACTCCCCACTGATTTGTATGGTTTGAGTTTGTAGTGGCTGGGAGCATAAATCATTTTTCAAAAAGAATTTAAGTAGAGATGTTATTTGTTCCAATTAATTAAGGTTTTGAGGCTGGTGTTTTCCGGATGTTCAACAAAATAGCTGGTTTGCTCATGAGCTAAAAATGGCTTAAAAGTATGGAAGGAGGCGCCTTCCAGCTAGAGGTATATTTGCAGAGAGAATTTTGGTAACTAATGAATAATACAGAACATTGATCTGAGCGTCTATTTTTGTGCTGACAGCTTAGAAACCTAGAGAGCTGTGCAGGGGGCCCAGAGCCTCTCTCCAGCAAGCCGCGCCAGAGGCCGCTTCCTGCTGGGTCCCCTCTGCTCTGAGCCACGGAATGATTCATGACAGGCTCCCAGTGTTGGCCTGTACCCCCATTGTAGGCCCCTTATCAGAGCCTTTTTCTCTTTGCCTGTGGATGCCAGAAGAAAGGTCGGAAAGATAAACACCCACTGATTTATTTACAGTAAATAATACCCTGCTCACTGCCTGGAACATGTAAAGTCAGTGGCCTGAAGAGACCAGTCACACGACAGTGATGTAGCCATTTCTCTCTAAAGTCGGGCCCGTGGGTGGAGAATGGTACAGAAGAACGCCCAGCGCGTATTCTTCTGTGGGATGTGCCACTGAAGGTGCCTTTGTGTAACACGCTCACGATGGGGTTGTAATGCCTATGTCTCCGTGCTGGGAGGCCTGGAACCACCGGTGGTACATGCATGACTGTCCCATCGTGTGGCACTGGACAGACTCATTAGGTGGTACCAGCCCAGCGAGCTCATTGTTAATTAACCCTTTCTTTGCCTCGATGCCTTCTCTCTTTTCAGACAGGAAGACCCTTATGGGCTGGACTGGTCACTCAGTCATGGAATAAATGCTTAACGTCTGCTGACTACACGCATGCCCACTTTGCTCGGGCCCAGAGGGATGTGAAGTCGAATGAGACAGTATCCTTCTTGGAGGAAGCTCACAGTCTCTAGACCCTTCTCAGCTGGGTGGTCTCGCTCGCGTTCACTTTGCCTGGGGCCGTGGACACAGAAGATACTCACAAAGATGCTGAGTCCTTGTTGGCTGGTTGAGAAAGTGCTTGAGCTATGAACCCAGAATCATGCAGTGATATTGTCCTTGCACAGGACATATTGTGCTGATGAGCTTTTTAGTAAGTCACCAGACAGTTTCTCCAGCTGTCTTCAATAAGTGCATTTAGAAATGGAGTGGGTCTTTTTTTTTTTTTTTTTCTTTCTTAGCATCGATGCTTCTGGGCTCAGGAATGCAGCCGTGTAGGGCTGACGTTAAGGATGGCAATTATTCTGGCCAACAATAGCCTGGGTTACATGCTCCCTGGGAAGTGGCTCCCTTTTCCCACGGACACAGCTACTCACCAACAAAGGGGCACAGGAAGGGGAAAGGGGTCAGGAAAGGTGACATTTCCCGAGAGCCCTTCGAGGCCTGGACTCTACATGCTTCACCTCATTCAGAGACCGACATCCCTGGAGAAAAACACATGCATTTTGGTACCAGACGGGGAGGGAGTAAGTGATCTATACGAGTGTTTGCATCTTGTATATATACTTTAATTGATTTATCAAACACTTTTCTGTGTGCTACAAAGGTGCTATGTACCTAAACAAAAAGTCGCATTGTGCCCTGAAAGAGTTGATAACATTTAAAGAAACACATGCTAAGTTAGATGTCTGCAAGGAAATGGCATAACTGCTCCTGAGAATATTTCAGCACTGGGCTGATCTACACTTACTGCAGCGTTTCTCAAAGCGGCGTGGATATCCACTGACAGCCTGCTAGGCGATCAGAGTATTATTTCAACATGCGTTAGAAAACCCACATGCAGCACAACAAGTCCTTGAGTCTGTGGATAGTATGGTTTGCTCAGAGGCTTTCAGGGGAGTCGATTTCAAGATCACCCCCAGGAAAACATGAAGCTGTGTACAGGGACATGGACCGGAGGCACAGCCGGGGCTGCAGGTGGTGTGGATGGCCCCCACTCTGGGAAATGCAGACCAGTCTCAATTCCTGGGATACAGAGAGGTTAGGTGATTGCACAAGGTCACGAAGCTGTGGAGGTCATAGAGAAGAACACACTCGCACGTGACACGTCCGCTGCCCCACGTCCTCCTCACTCACGTCTGCTTCCCGCTGTGCGGATGAGGAAACTGCTGCCTGAAGAACACGTCGTCTCTTCTGAGTACAACAATTCCCATGAGAATCTGCGCAAAGTACACAGTGTAGTCAGCTCCAGTGAGAACCAGAGTTAATATTTACAGAATGCTTACTATGTGTGTCGGTATTATAAAGGGTTCATATATATTAATGTATGTTCATCCCTAAACCAGTCTGTGAGACACACTTAGATGTTTCTACAATTCTTTTTTTTAATATATGAGAAATGAAGAAACAGAGATCAAATATTTTTCTTAGACTGTAACTTGCAGAGCTGGGATTTGAACTGTGGTCGTCCAGTGCTGGAGTTTATTCCCTTAACCATTACATGAATAGCTCTCTAATAAATGATTAAGTGGTTTGCCTGCTGAAACTGGAAAGATTTTGCTCAGGCAGTGTGTTACTGCTTCCCTGAACTCTCGTGCCTCAATTTCCCGTTTGTCACTTTCTGTCCTGTAGAAGACCTGGTTTCTGCCTACCATCATCGTTTCATGTACGGAAACTCCTGAAATTAATCAGTGCTTCCCAGAACCAATGCTTTTGTGAGACTAATGTGTTCGTTTACTATGTTGAGAACTACAAGGAGACAGTCCCACTTCAAAGTTGGAAGGGGACTGGCCATAGGAGGTGAGTGGAGGGAAGGGGTAGCCTGGGCACATGGTGGGCTCGGGCTGGCAGGAGAGGGGGCCCCAGCAGCACACTGCAGGGTCACGCGGTGGTGCTCGGCACCGCGCCTGGCAGGGAGCAGGGGCTCCAAGCTGGATGGAGCATATGGACGCCAGCTTGGGGAAGAGCTGGGCAGAAGCTGACACCAAAGAAGGCACCAAAGAAGCACTTGACCCAGTTTATCACTGCGCTGCAGGTAAGTCGAAGCAGGACAGCAGGGCCAGGTGTCCAGTCAACAGGCGCAGAGCCGCGAGCAGCCATTGTAACAGGACCTGCCGTGGCCAGAACTGCCTGCTTTGGGGAAATTGGCTTTCTGTCAGTAGTCATCAGAGTGGCCCCCGTCCACCATCGGGCCTGCACTGCTTCAGCTAACAGTCCTCACTCTCCCTCTGCAGAGGGTGCTGGACAGGGGTGCAGAGGCCATGTGGGGCCCGTCACCAGCCTCCTGCGCATTGGTGCCAGGAGAGGATCAGCCCAGGCACTTGCCTCTGTCTCGCGGCAGGTGCTGACAGCCGAGCCATCCCACACACCTTTGGGGCAGAGGACTGCAGGGTGCCAGGGCTGAGTTCAGAGCCTGGGCATTGTCTCAAAGGCTGGAAGGAGGTGACACAAGCTGCAGGTCAGCGTGGCACCGACGGTGATGCCCCAAACCTGGTGGCTCTGGAGTTGCACGACTGGTGGCGAGAGCACGCACTCAGGGTTGGACTCCCCATCTCTGTCAGACATGTGAGCCTCCGCCCGGCATGCACTCTGATACCACCAAAGCTCTTTGCCACCTGTGGTGAGGGCTGCTCCCTGGGTGACAGCAGAGATAGGCACGACTTACTGTAGCTCTTGGCCTGGGAGCTGGACACTGAGTACCTTGCACCCCGCTGACCTTGCGTGGCAAAGGCTGCTGATCAAATGTACTTGTGTGGTGTGTTTGTTTTTCCTGGCAGTCTCATTTTGGGTTATAAATGGATTATTATTTCCATCAGATAAATCCACCTCCTGCCTCTGTTACGTTCTCATCTGTGCTTCCCGAAAGAGCCGAGAGGTTGGTGAAAGCATCCCTGGCGGACCCTGCGTGTCCTGACCTTGAAGAGCGGCTCACACTGCCCACTGCTCAGCCCATCTGCAGTCGGCCCCACGTGCCAGGGGCTGCTGGAAAGGGCTGCTGGGGGCGGGATGCAGTTCTGTTTACACTAAAGCACTTGGTGCGACTGAATGCCAGGAAGCGGCCTGGACCTCTCCCTCACTGCGGCCCCGCAATCTTTTTGGAAGATATTGGGCAATTGTCAGAGGTTGAAAAATTGGAATGGCATTCTCCCCGGATAGGTCATTTTGCCTGCAGGACAGCTTGGAGGCAAATTTTATTAAGTATCAAGTAGCTGGCCCATAGCAGTATAAATAGCGAGAGAGCATATGACGGCCCCAGAAATGAATGTGGCTAAAACCCCAGGCTGAAGACACGGACTGTTTACTGTTACCAGCACCTGCACAGAGAAGTTTGCCCAGAAACCTCGCAGGGAGGTGCTGAGGCAGGAAATGGAGACACCGAAGCTCAGGCTTAGAAAATGAATCTTTCTGCTTTGGAAAGCCACACAGTTAACCAGGGGTGGGCCTGACGATAGATTGAGGGGATTAGACATCATTTGGAAGGAGAGACTGACCTTATTAAGTTTCCCAGGTCAGTCAGGTAAGAGCTGGAAGCACAGCTTATGTTTGGCAGCAACTCTAAGCACCCACACTGACAGGAAGCAAGACAGACCCCCCAACTGGACGTTTTTGAGTGAAACATCGGGGAGTTTGAAGTTAGGCTCTCCATTTTTCAGTGTACTGCCTGGCGTAAACTGTTCCAGCAACACTGATCGGGACATAGTCCTGAGTAGGAGGGACCACTAAGCTGTCTGCTGTAGCTTGTGTCTAAAATGTCCCTTTGAGAAACAAATTTTATGTATATGGGGGGGGGTGGTAGGGTGGGTAGGGCTATGGGAAAAAATGAGAATTAAGTTGTGTCTTATACTGGTACAAATCCTCATTATGGAGTGCAATCATGATGTGTATATTTAATGTACCAATAAAGATTAAAAAAAAATGTCCCTTTGAAGTCTGACGTGTTCTGATGTGGGGATTTTGGAAGATAATTAGATCCTCGTGGCATCGGCTGCATTGATGGGTCCATCCGCTGATAATTTCACTGTGGAATGGGCTGTGATGAGCGAGGGCCGGGCTGGAAAGGCCTGGGGAGCAGGTCTGTGAAGGGCACGTCCAGCCGCAGCCCCTGTCCGGCTCTCCCCGATGCCCCCTGTGGAGTGGCTTTCTGCCACTGTCCCTCCCCACCATGATGCTTTTGCTTGGGTGCTGCTGGCCATGGACTGAAGCCCCCAAAGCTATGAGCCGAAACAAACCCTTTCTCTTCTGGGCTGGGATGTCAGTATTTTGGTTCCGGCACAGAGAGAGCTGACCAAGGACGGCTTCCTACACCGACTGTTACCCTCAGTCCTTCCTCCTGGGGCTGGAGCTGCTGACACCTGGGAACATAATCTTGTGATCCTGCAGTCGGGGGAGAAGGTGCGAGGGAAGCGCGGGGTAAGTTGGGTGTGGAATGGAATTGGCGAACATTTCCCTCCGACACACCACAGTCCCCAGGCGTTGCTGACCCTGCCTGCTGAGTGCAGAGTGTCCATACATTGTAAAGGGAGACTTCCTTCAGATCTCAGTTCCAAAAATGTCTTGAGGGCTGGCGTACTGTTACTGTCTGACAGTAACCAGCTGACTGTCCTTGTGTGTTAATTAATAACCATTGTCTTTACTTTGTACCTAGAACCAAGACATGAAAGGCCAAAGCCTGTCAGAAGGGCAGGGGCCTGACACTGCAGGAGCCTGATGCAGAGTTCTTCACAGAGACATAGTTTTCCTTTCCTGCTTATCTTGCTCCCCAAGTCTTCTGCATTTACTTGATATTCACTTTCTGTTCCTTCTTTGGAAGAACAGCTGTAATATGGCACTGTACCAGGCTAAAAGACTACAATTCCCAGCTTCCCTTGCAGTAAGGGTGGTTAAAGAAAGCTAAAGAGATATTTTTGAGTGGTCAAGATTGCTAAATAAAATACAAGGCATCAGTTAAATTTAAAACTTTGGATATGAATATACATAAAAATATGTCTCGTGTAGTTTATTTGCGCATTTTTATTTGTCAAACCTGACATCTCTGTGGTCAAGGTTCTAGGAAGCTAGGCAGGCATATCTTCCGTCTCTCTCCTCCTAATTCTTCTTTCCTGGGGTGTCGATGGGATAGTGAGGCCCTGAGCAGCTAGAGCCGTGTGGCTAAGGCTAAGTGCAGAGAAGGCAGAGGACCGGGGCCCTAATGGGTCTGCACTGGATGCTTCCATGTGTGGGAACAAGCCAGTGATTTGCTGCAACCACCAGCTGTGCTGCTGTGAATTTTTAATCCCACTCATCTTGCTGTGACATAGCTGAAGTGAGGAGGGCACTACTTTTCTATTTGCCTACATCCATTTACCATGTGTCATTTGGTTTTTTCTCTTGTATGTCGTGAACCACTGTTTCTACTGACTATATTTTTAAGGTCCCCAAGAGGAGAGTAATGTTTCCTACAGCCCTTCAAACAGTGGTCTTTATCCACATGTGCTATTAGCTGACTATTTTATAGACCACATTTGTATATTATGAATAATTATTTCTAGCAAATAATAATAATAATAATAATAATAATAATAATAACAATGATATTCCTAAAGCAGAATGCTGCTTATCTCTGCCCAAAGACTGGGCCTGAAAACTCAAATGATACTTTGAAACTGCAGAATTGTATTTCCAAAACAGTATCGGCAGCTTCCCTTACATTCCTGAAAGTTTAGCTAAGGATAGTCACGTACCTAGGGAAAGCTAATTTACAGGCACATTAATAATTCAAGACTGATGTAAAACCAAAGCCTTTCAGCTGCGAATGTCCACTGGGGGCCTTGTGGGAAATGAGGAGGCTCCTGATTGGTCTCTGTGCAGCCAGGCCCAGGCTAACTGGCCAAGGCGGCTGGTTACACAGGGAGAGAGCTGTTGCCTGGGCTGTGAACTGTAGAAGCACTGCTTTACCTTTCTGCAATGGAATCTTTTGAAGGTTAAGTAACAGTAAATAATCAACCAAGATCTCCCAGATTGGCTGCATTCTCTGAACAACATTTTCCCCATGAAGACGAAGTGATTTTGGAATGAGAGCCGTACTTTCTCTAGGATTCCTTCAGACGTTCAGAGAACAAGATCAGGCCTGGCCAGGCTGGCAGAGGCTGGAGCCAGCCTCGGTGATGAGGCTGAGGGTGGTGAGTTAGGGTTTAACGGCAGGGAGGGGGAGGGCAGGCTCAGTGCAGTCTGCAAGCTTTTGGACTGGCCCTTCAACACCATGTGTGAGCAGTGAGAGCAAGCGGAGTCTTGCCCTTCAGCCTTTGCAGAGAAGCAGGGTGCCAAATCCCAGCACATGCATTACTTTACAGACAGGCACAAAGACCTCGAAAGAATAAATATTACACCAGTGAGAGAGATCTACCGGGGAGACCTGGCCGTGGGGTCCAGTAATAAGTCCTGGTCGAGAGGGTTACCTCCGAAGAGATGGTAATGAACAGAAATGAGCTGGAGGAAAATAAGACCAAAGCATAGCTGTTCATTCACATTACAGTTATATCGTTACAAGGAAAAGAACTTACTTTGCTCGGAGTAGACTGATGTATGTATACTATCCATGATGCCCACATCTGTTGAGCATCTGTTGTGTGCCATGCATTGAGCAAGGTGCTGGGAACACGCCCAGCTTTACAGCCCCGGGCCATGATGCCTCTGAGCTTCTCACAAAGATGAGAATTGTCCGGGGCCGCTCCATTCCCCGTTCTCATAGGAGCAGAGCTAGAGTCAGCCACCTTCTCCCAGCTGAGAGCATGAACTCTCAGAATCGTTACAAGTGCTCTTTGACATGAGCAGACAACGTCCTGGTAGGCAAGTTGGCAATTCTTTCTTCTTTTTTAATAGGCTTATTATACCCCATAGTTAAAATTAGAAGGCTTTTATGTTAGAAATTTTTTATTACTAAATAATCACACATTTGATCAAATGCTTTAATATATCTTAAACTAAGCTTCAACAGTTATAAAATGAAGTGACAGAAAATATGAAAAGGATGATTTTATGAACCCTGGCTTAGGAGAAGCATAAAGAGGAAGTACCCAACTGATACAAGACACTTGCGAATGGTGTGACCTCAGACTGCTCACCTAAATCCCTAAGGCCTCAGTTTCCTCATCTGAGAAGTGGGGATAATGGAGCATTTTTGGCGAGGATAAAGTGAATTGATAGGGTACGTACTAGGTTCATAACTCCTGGCAAATATGGGCACAACTAAAAAATGGGTTCATTCCCTCCTTGAATTGACATTTTCTTCTTTTGGCGGAACCGGGGGAGCACTGCGGTTCTTGAGATGGTCAGCGAGGGCTCCCGACCTCCAGATCTGTGAGGTCGCATCTCACAGCCTCTTACCCGATGGTCCTTAGTCTCTTCCACCTGGAGATTTGTCTCCATTTTTAGGTGTGATTTGGTTGGCCTTTTGAGATGCATCTCAGGAGTGCAAGTTTTGCCTTTGGAAGTGTGCAGCCTGAGCGCGCGCACCCTGCACCGTGTGCCTCCTTCCCATTCTTCATCACGCCACCCTGGCCCTGCTCCCTCATGGGGTAGGAGCTTTGCTGTCACAGGCCACTATCCGAACTCATCTCCTGCTTTCTCAGCGGCACGGTGAGCGCTTTCCGGGGCAGAGCTTTCGCTGCTCTGCTTCCTCCCAGGCAGGTGCAGCTTCCCAGGGTGCCTCTGATCACGTGACCCACCGTCCGGAGGGACGGGACGCTGTGTGTGTCCGCGGCCACCTGCGAGGCGCTGCTGGTGGTTCCAGAAGCACCATTCCCAGGGGAGAGTGAGCACAGACGAGCGGGTGACGCTGTTGTCTCTTGTCCCGGGCAGCCCCGCTCCCCATTACCTGCCTCCTCTCTCTGCAGAGTGCTTGGTGGGTGTTGGAAAGGAAAGACAACGAGGGAAGCTAAGAGTGGAGTCAGGGCCAGTGGCGAGTGTCCTTAGCAGGCATCGGAGTGTCCCCTCGTCCCGACAAGTGTTCTAGCATCCCCGAGCTCAGCAGCAGGACTCGCCCTCCCACTGCCCTTTCTGTTTTCCATCTTTATGCTATTTCTTTTTTTAAATTTTTTTTTTTAGGTTTTTTTTTTTTTTTTTTTTGAGACAGGTTCTCGCTTTGTGGTTCAGGCTGGCCCTGAGCTCAGCCTCAAACTCACATCACAATCCTCTTGCCTCTGCCTCCCGAGTGCTAGGATTACAGGCGTGAGCCACCACGCCTGTCACTGTGGTATGTGGTACTGGTTGCTGCTGGGCGTGAGTCTCCATGCCCAGTATGGTATGTGGTTACCGGGGAATCGAACCCGGGTCCTTGTGCTTGCAAGACAGGCGCCGGAACCACTGAGCTAACTCCCCGGCCCTTTGTGCTATTTCTTGCTCCACTGTTGACCAACGCTTCTGTACCAGGCAGCAATGATACAAAGGAGAAAGGAGGTGTTGCTTTTACTCACCCTTTATTGATTGGTGGATTAACTAAAATTGTTTTCCCATGAGCAGGAAAATATTTCCAACATTGTTCGTTAGTTTTTTTTTCTCTTGTATTTCAAGTTCTGCCACCAATAATTATAACAGGATAAGACCTTCTCTGAGCTTTGGTCTTCTTAAGGAAAACCCCATAATTCTCCAAGCCTACATCATTTTCTCTCCTTGATTTCCCAACAAAATTCCCAGAGTGAGTGGTCTGCATCCTTGACCCACTCACTTTCCAACACACCTTATCAAAGCTGCACTTGCTGATGTCACAGGTGGCTGGCTATCGTGGACCCTGGATGCATGAACTCAATGCCTTTGTAGGGCCAGTTGTTACTCAGGTTGGTCCACTGAAGTCTCAGGCTCCTCTCTACAGCCTTCAAAGTCTCTCTCCTGTACACAGACACATCTCAGTGTTCGCAGAGGGACACTGGCCCAGGATCTCTCAGTTAACCTCACACACCAAAGGATACTGTAATGTTTTTTCTAGAACTCCTTACGGTTAAATCTGTATCAGAGGCCATTTGGATGAACAAGCAGCTGGCATTCAGGTCGTAACTCAAGATTTCGGTTGTAAATTGAAACTAAAATTCCAAACATCAGAGTGGTTGTAACTCAAGGGTCTACTGTACTTGTCAGACATCACCGCTGTGGTCCTCAGTCCATTTATTTGATCTCTCTTGCATTTGACTTTGTCAGCCACTTCTTTTTTCCTTGACCTTCTCTCTTCCTAGGCCAGCTTAGGGCTTCCCTTGGGTTTTCTGTCAGGCCTACCCGCTTGCCCCTCTTTTCTACTTGGTGCTTAAAGGGCATGGCTGCCGGGGCTCCAGACTCACTCGGGACTCTACTTGACCCCATGGCCAGGGTTTCTCTTCTGTACCTGAGGCTTAGACTCAGTTGACAGCCACAGGACTCCATTCCGCCGTCCTGCCCCTCGGCAGTGTTGCTTTGGGATTACCTTAGTCCATTTTCTGGTGCTGTGACTGGATGGATATACTTAAGAGTAGGCAGTATGGAAAGGAAAGAGATTTGTTTTGGCTCCCAGTCCTGGAGGCTGGGAAGTCTAAGCGCACAGTCCTGGCTTCTGTCTGGCTTCCTCAGAGGCTTGAATGCCTAGTGGGAAGCAGGAAGCAGGAAGCAGGAAGCAGGACGCAGGAAGCAGGAAGGCAAGCTGGTGCATGTGGAGGAGGAGGTGGCAATGGGCCGCTTGCTACGGCTGCCATCCCTGCATGAAGGCCCTCCCCCTGCACCTGAGCACTCCCAAAGCTGCCTCCAGAGCCGCTGGAACACAATCAAAATTCACCGTGGCTCTGGGAGAGCCACACTATGTTTGAGCCAGAGCAAGGATTAGTTTCCAACATAGGAACTTCAGGGAACACATTTAGATCACAGCATTATATGACCAGCCCTGCCTACATTTTATAGTCTATTTTTTTTTTTTTCTTGAGACAGGGTCTTGCTTTGTAGTTTAGGCTGACTCTGTGCTCACTATGTAGCCCAGCCCAGCCTCGAACTCACAGCAATCCTCCTGCCTCTGCCTCTCGAGTGCTAGGATTCCAGATGTGAGCCACCATGCCCAGCATTGTGGTGTGTGGTACTGATTGCTGATGGGCGTGGGTCTCCATGTCTGTATGTGGTTGTTGGGGATTAAACTAAGGATCTTGTACTTGCAAGGCAGGCGCCAGAACCACTGAGCTAAATCCTCAGCCCAGTGGTTTGTATCTTATCTGACCCGCATCCGGTGAGCTTGACAATGTTAATGCACCATTTTGCGGGTGAAAGAATGAAGACATGAAAGGAGGACTGTTTTGCCTGTAGTCACAGCTAGTGACTTTGATCCTGATCTCCACCTGGACTTTGATGTCCCTCTCTCTAAAGTACGTATCAATCTGTCTAATATGGGAGAAGCATGTTTCTCCGAACGTGCTGCACCTGTGCACGGAGCTCCTGGAGACACAGAGAGGGACACCATGCAGGCCCAGGTGAGACCCAGTCAGACTGTACCCGTGAGCAGCTGGGCAGACTCCATGGCATTCGGAGCCACTGCAATGGCCGCAGGAGGCGGAGCTGGGAGGGTGGGTATCCAGGACACAGCCAAGAGTGCTGTGGAGCTGCAGATGCAGACTGGGAAATGGTCTCCCAGTAACACGCCTCTTCTTGTGGCAAGGGTTTCAACCTGAACCTCGGTCTCTTGTCTGTCATAGTTCTCATTCAGGCATGCTTGAAAAGCTAATGAGGCAGACCCAAGAGTGTTTATTCATATGCATGAGTTCTTTTCTCTTTTTCTGAGGGAAGCAGGAAGATATATATTTTTTTAATGTATAAAAACATAGAAAGAAGCTAAGTGTAGTGGTAGATACACATAATCCCAGCACCAGGAGGTTGAGGCAGGAAGATCCAAAGTTTGAGCTCCACCCAAGCAATTTTTTTTTTTTTTTGAAATAGGGTATGCTAAGTAGTTCAAACTGGCCTTGAACTCACTGTGTAGCTCAGACAGGCCTTCACCTCCTGGTGATCCTCCTGCTTCAGTCTCCCAATGCCCCCGTACTTTAGTGACTTAGTGATAATATATGTCAAAATAAAAAAGGTCATGTATTTAGCTTAATGAAAAGGCCTTGGACTCAACCCACAGTACCACAAAATAAAACAAAGTTTAGGAAGATACATGGGTGAAAACAAAAGACCGTCTGGTAACTGGACCACAGAAAGGTCTGAACTCAATGGCAAAAGCAGCTCGGCAGAAGGGGCAGGACCTGCGCTAGGAGGGATCCAGGGCTCTGACATCCTCCACTGAAATCTTTGTAAGCGCGGGTGACAAAGTGTGATCTCGGAGTCAGGCTGTTGGGCACTTTCCCCTTCTGCCTGGATCCGCAGAGATCAAATCTTGATAATGCAATAAACTCAGGACGAGTGCTTAGAAGGCCGCGGCTCCACTAGACAGGAGGGAAAGCTCCCGAAGGTGTTAGCTGGTATAACCGGGGACTGCGGGTTCTGGGACTCAGACACGGTCCCGAGGTGGGTCATGCGTCTGGCAATAGGAAGAATGCTTGGCGAGTGAGTGGGGGATTTTTCAGTGAAAAAGCAGAGACTGGTCTTGGGAACTCGGTAAAAGAGTTCTACCAGGTGAAGACAGAGAACTTTAAAGGCTCAGGGAAGAAAAAGAAACAAAACAAAGCAGCATACAGGGTAGAATACAAAATGTCGCCCAGGAAGGTACATGGGGAGTCAAATACAATGTAAAACAGATATAATTGTAAGTTATCTGTGGCAACATGTAGTTTCTCACAATAGCCAGCCTTGGGACTGACTGGGCTAAGGCTCCATGCAAGTCTCTACCTGGAATGTGACCAAAAAAGTAAAAGATGATTTCCTAGCTAACCTGGCCTGTGGGCAGCAGAACAATGAATCAAAGAAGTTGTCACAGTTGAACTGTTTACAAACTTCCCTATATCAGAATCTACCCACAAGGAAGCAGCATCTGACGGTCTACAGTTTGTTTGCAATAGGTCCTCCAGAAGAAAATGTCTAGGATTTTTGTCTGTCTAGTATCCATACTTTCTTCTGGTAACAGAACTATTTTTTAATGGTTAAATCTTCCATCTTCCCTGAGAAGTTAGTATGTGACCCAACTCAAGCATGTAAGAAAAACCTATTTTCTTGGGTGGGAATTAGGCAGGAAACTCTAGAAATGTTGATCAGATTTTCTTAAGATCTGATATATTTCAGTGATTGGTGAGGAAAAAGGGTCACAGGTTATAATGATGAAGCAGACTAGAATTGCTATGTGTCCCTTTTTCTGGAAGCATGGAGAAAATCAACCATACTAACAGAAAAGCAATCCAAAATCGAGAGACTAAAAAATGAAGAGGGAAGAGAGATGGGTAGACAGAGATAGGTTCTGAGGACATTACACGGACCATGCATCCCGCCAGGCCAGAAGCCAAAACTGTCACTTCGCTGGTCCACAAATTCTGGTTTGTTTAAGGCGATTTCAAGTGGAAACTCTAAAATTTATAGTGTAAAGAGATCAGATGAATACATTTGTTTGCTTCTTCATAGCAGTTCATATTGGCTACATCCACCCATCAGATCTGGTCTCCACTGCTATTCTTGAGGACATGCTGACCACTTGAGTGACCAGATCCCCGATGCTCCCAGCCTGGCACAAGCTTCGATGAGGTCAGCCCAGTGTCAGTGCCCAGTACTGCGTCTGATGTATTCTTTAGATCCCACCTCTCCCTTATGTGGTCTGTTTAAACTGTAGAGAAAATCTCAGCCTTCTCCACTTTGTATCACACCCACAATTTAAATGTGTATCTTTCTCCTGAAATCAGCTGCTTGTTTTTACTTGAGGGTTCAATGATCAGCTCACACTTGACAAATTGGAAACAGTGCCCTGCAGCCTACTGGTCCATTCATGGTGCTATCACAGTGGCCTTGCTCCAAAGAGTCAGGAGAGGCCACACCCAGACATATCACTTTGATGCATTCATTATTTTGAGCTGAAGGCTCTTGAAAAAGAGCAGGGGCAAGAAGAGCTTTCTTTTTCTTTTTTCTACCTCCTTTTTTCTTCATGTAAAACAAGCTGTAAAATTTCCCGTGAACCAAGTGCTCCCCCTGTACCAACAAGAGACAAGCGATCCTATCACTAAGCGCTGGCAATGCACCATGACATGGATCTGGACAAACAAACTTACTAAAATAACCTTCATCTTCCATTTGTTCCTCACCATAGCCACCATGGGACATTTCCTACCGACTCCCTGCAACTTTTCAGGACCAGCTGGAGTCCCTAGGACACAAGAGTACTTGTCTTCCCTTGCCAGTAGCCCTTATAGTCTTCAAGGGCTTTGAGCCCCCTTTCCTGCACTGTTCCTCATGTGTGCAAAGTCATGGGGTTCTATCCATTTCCCTTAGGAGATCTCCACAAGCCCAGGTGCTGATGAGATACTGAGGTGGCACAAAAGTGTAAAGACACAGCCCCTCATTCTGAAAGGTGTCCTTGTAGTACAGAAGAAATCTGAAGCAGGATTGCTGGGCGCTACAATGAGGGCAGTCAGGAAAGGACCAAGCGGCCCAATCGAAGACAGGATTCATCGAAGTGATGAGGTATCAGGCAAGACGAATGGAAGACTTTCAACTGCTCATAAAGGGAGAAGTGCATTAAGAGATCAATTAATTGGGTGCTGTTGGAATGGTAGCTTCGGTTTTCGGGTGGATGGAGATGGCTCGGGAACGATGGTGAGTAGACTGAGATTGAGACCTTGGACTACGTCTTCCAAAAAGTCACTCATTTTCTTTTTCTATTTTGTTTTCCAATAGTATGGAATTTAAAAATGGACATGTTAGATTTCCTAGCTTCCCTTGCAGCTATGCACAGTTGAGTTTTGGCCAGAGGGTGAGAAGAGCGAAATATTATAGAAAAGTACTTAAAAAGTGGATGAAGTCCAGGCCTCTTCCTCCCTGCATCCTGGCCACCTCTTTTTTCCTACTTGGAAATGCACAAGAGCACTCATGGGTGTAGCAGCCATCCTGGCACCTTGAGACCCCAAGAATGAGGATATGTTCACAGGATTGGAAGGGGGAAAGACAGAAAGAATCTGATTCCTTCATGATCTCAGACTAGTTGATGCTGTGATCCTTGCTGTGCATGTAAAAAATATTTTCCTATTTGAGTAAAGTCATGGTTAGTCACGTTTTCTACTCTTGTAGTTGAATAAAATGCTAACCTCCATAGCTATATATGTTAGAAATATTGAATGCCATTTAAAAGAAGCCAAAGATCAGTCTATAAACACTTTTTACATGGAGGTGAGGGAAGGTCATACTCAGAAATCGCTCTCCTTTGGCTACTCACTGTCTGGAGTCTTCAGAGTTCGACTTGGCCTTATTCTTTTTAAAGAAGTGTCTATTTCCCTTTTGGCCCTCTTTATTCTCCCTTCAAATTGGGCAATTTATAGGTACAGATCTGCAAAGTTCTTTGTTACTGTTCTTTATGGATTCATAGCTGGTATTCCTAATAATGATCTAAATTGAATTATTGACTGTTGGTAAGTGACTTATATTGTTACTGATTTTTTGTTGATTTTTGATATGAATCCCCAGCAGGGCTCTAAGTCCCTTGTGAAAGGGGGCTGTACTTTATACTTTCTGTCTTCAAAGTGCCCAAGCTGGAGAGAACCCCACAATGGGCTGGAGCCCAGGAATTAAGTCTTGGGTTTGAATCTTGGCTTCATCACCAAAGTGAGATCTTAGGTAAGTTTTTAATCTCTTTAGGTGTTAATCTCCTCACCTGTGGAATGTAGATTGGTAATACAGTTTGCTTCAAAAACTCAATCTGGGCCAGTGATTTAGCTCAGTGATTCTGGCATCTGCCTGGCAAGTGCAAGGTCCCAAGTTTGATCCCTGGTACCACATACCACAGTGCTGGGCATGATGGCTCACACCTGTAATTCCAGTACTTGGGAGGCAGAGACAGGAGGACTGCTGTGAGTTCAAGGCTTGCCTGGGCTGCACAATGAGTTCAGGGCCAGCCTGAACTACAAAGTAAGATCTTGTCTCAAGAAAACCCCCAACCAGCCCCCCTCATTCTGAGAATCAGTGAAATGTTTTTGTGCACCCCTTGGTGCTCTTCTGGAACCATTATTGTACCATTATGTAGAAGATGGACCGTGCTAAGCGCCTCCCTATATTCATGTGGTTCCTGATGTGACCTCCCACCTCTTTCTGCCATGAACTGGGTTCCATCGCCTCACCCTTGAATCTGCACAGTCTTCTGACATTCTTTGGCCAGCAGAAAAGGACAGAGTGACACTGGTTAGTTCTCAGTCCAGGTCTCAGGGGTCTTGCACATGCCTACTCTGCATCTCAAGAGCCTTCTCTTTGCCATAAGAAAGCCCAGGCCCTATGAGAGGGAGAGAGACTGTGGATGGCATCTTCTCAGGGGAGGTCCCGGGGGCAGCCAGTTAGTCCTAGGCACAGGAGTGAGTCTAGGCCGGATCAGAAAACCCGCACACTAATGATAATAGATGCGAATTGTTTTAAGTCAGTGAGGTTTGGAAGGTTTGTAATTTCCTAGACCTAAGGGGCATGATAGGCTTCCTGGTCTAATTCACTACTGTATCTCCAGCGCCTTGAACGATGTGCTGCATAAGCAAGTGTTGAATGCATTTCAGAATATGATTAGATGATTATCATCATCTCAAAAAACCATGGCGAGGAATCAATGAGAGAACAGGGAAAGAATTTAGCATCATATGTGATGTCCAGTGATTTCTCAGTGAATGTCAGCTATGAATTAGGTGATAATAATGACTGGTTAATTCACATATTTTTATTCATAAAAACTAGCTAAATGAGTAATGTTGTCCCAAGCCCATTTAATGAAGCAATCCTCTGTCTTTCAGAAAATCTAAGTATATACATAGTTTTGTTTTATATATATCTATATATCTATATATATATCAGTATATGTATCAATTCCCCAAGATGAATGTAGTTATTAACACAATGTAGTAGCAATAAAGTTTTGAAAACTAAAATAAAGAAAAGCTAACATTTACCACAGTTAGGTTTTTAGTTGTATAATAAATAATAAATAAATAAATAGATATCTATCCTGGGTGGATTGCTCCTGAAAACCTGAAGAAATCAATGAAAGCCGTCCTCGGGATCCTGGAGCAGTGCAGAGGCACAGTTCCCTGACCAATTACCTCTTTTCCTGTCCTCTTTCCTCACCGCTTTCCCAGTCCCAGGCGCCGTGTGATGCTTCCCAGGTCCTCTCGGGGTGCAGTGTCTCCACCCTAGCCGGCTACCTCTGTGGTGTGCAGGATCCTCCCTCCCAGCGTGGCGCCGCCCACAGCCTGACAGTAGGAGGTTCGAGTCAGGCTGGGGTCGGCCGGGAGCCTGGAGCTCTTCCTCCGTTACTGAGGGTGTCATGCTGCCCATCCTGTCGGCTCTTCTTTGCCTTCATGAAAAGTGGTCTTTGCTCTTCTTCGAGCAGAAGCTCGCAGTTTGCAATCTCTCTGTGACCTCGTTAGTTTCCAATTACTTTTGGCCCGCTAGAAAGATGAACACATTGTACCCTCTCTGTGGGACTCATTATTTCCATTCTGGACCCTGTCACTTATGGAACTCTAACTTTCTTTCATCTTGTATTTACATGAGGCACAGCTAAGAATATTGTAATTGTCTGTGATGTTTTGGAAACGCTCGTCACAAACTGGAGCCAAATGCTGCTTAATGTTAAGTGTTTTGAAGAACTTAGATTTGGCTCATTAACTAGACTTGAATGGCATTACCCATCAGCTTCAAGTTCTGATAATTGCTAATAAAGAAGCTAGCATATTTGTGTGTTTCTACTGCACTGCACATTATGGCGTAGTAAGGCCAGTGTGAATGCCAGACCTGCAGTTAGGAGCCCCAATCCCAGATTTACTACATGAGACAGTGGGTAAGTCAGCTGACCCTCCTGTGTGTCACTTTCTTTATCTATAAAATAAAGGGCTTGATTGGGAGGCTGAGGAAGGAAGATCGCTGTAAGTTTGAGAGCCAAAGGGGGTGGAGGCTTAGATGAGATGATCTTCAGTACCCTTCGTGGAAATTCTACAGCGTCAATATTGCATAGTTTAGTCCTGGGTTGCATAACGAGTGCAGGTTCATTTTAAGAAAGTCATAAAGGCTGAGCAAAACTGACGGCCTTGGGTGTGGGCAAGGTTGCAGTTTATTCTCTTTCTTCTCTGCATTTTTTCTATATTAAGAGGGAAAGAAATGTTCCCCGTTGGCTTGCAGGATAAGCCCTTAATCAAATGTTACATACCATCTGTTGGAGACAGTATTTGGTAAGTCAAACTTAAGTAGCTATAATCACTGTGGAATCTGAAACTGTTTCCTGTTATCCTGTCTCTCTTCTGAAGCAGACAGGAGAAAGTCTGGCTTCACAAGCTGTACAAAAGAGTAATAGTGCAAGGAAGAGAGATACTCCGTTTGAAGTGTGTGCTTTGAGACTTGAATTCCCTGTTTGCTTCTCATGTTCTCTTCCTATTTATTTATGCTTTTTCTCTGGCCCTCCTTTCTACTTTAAAATTCTCTACCCCTGACCGTGGCTCACTGTCTTCTTTTCTAGTCCATTCCTTGGCCTAATTCTTGAGGATTTCTGCGCACATGCTGAGTGTTCCTGCCCTGGCGTTAGCGGAGCCCAGGCCCTGGGACACTGGTGATTGGCTCGAGGTCACTCCACTGGCCCACGCTGGAGCATGATAGGTATCACCACAAGTCCGGGTCCCTGAGAGGCCTGTGGGCGGCTGTACTGCACAGCATGACATGCTCCCCAGAGCTGTTAGAATAAGCGAACTCAGAGCTTAGCAGGCTCCCTGCCCTTGTTCTGTGCCCTTAACGCTGATCCTTTTGCTCTGTCATTTGAAGACTATGAAAATAGCCTTCACAAGCTGCTTTCCCTTTCCTTCTGACAGTATGCACCTTCCCCTAATGGCCTCCTTGATCCTCTACTGACCGGATAGCATGCAATATACTACCCTTTCCTGTGGGGAGCTTGGGGTCACTGCTGGTGACTGTTGGCCTCCCCTTGCATACCAGGGAGGTGGTGACAGCCAAGCAGAGGCGGAGGGCATCTTGTGTTCACCCCTGGTCTGGGGCCACGGGGTAGAGTTACTGAGCATGGGCACCCCCGTATGTCCAGCGCCTACCAGGGGATTTGGTGTCGTGCAAACCCAACTCCTCAGCTGCTACCCTGTGAGTGTCTGTTGTCACCTGCTGGACAGCGGTGCCATGGGCTGTTTACCTGATGTGAAGACAAGAAGATATATCTTTCAGGAGCCTTGCAAATTCTTGAGTTCTGGTCCTGGACAGTGGCTTTGCAGCCACGCCTGGAGTCAGCCAAGAACGGAGCCGGGAGGATGTGGGACTGTGGGGTCTGACCTGGGGCTCACCATGCACCACTGGGTGCAGCGGGGGTAGATCAAGTGTAGGGTCTGGACACACAGATCACGCTTCCAGCTCAGAGAAAGGCTCAGGGGCTGCAGAGGGTCTGGGGGCATGGCTTCTGCTCTGAGTCCTACTGTGAGGGGGAGGGGAGCCGTCCTCCAGCCCCAGAGACGGGGAGGAGGCGATGCTACAGGAGATGAGTGCCACGTGGCTGCTGCCATTTCAGAACTGACAAGCCTGGAGCTGGGAGTCAGGTCCAAGGTCACCCCGCAAGGTCCTGTGTGAACCAGAAATAAAATATGAGTCTCGACTTCTGATCCAGCTCTCCTTGGCTATTAACACTGGGAGGCAGGCTGAGGGTGGGGCTCCGTGGAACAGCGTTTGCTTATCATAGGCAAGGTCCTGGGTTCAGTCCCCAGCACTGCAGAATCCTACAGGAAACTGAACAAAAGCCTGGCAGCCAATTTCTAGGTTCAGGTTGCGCCTTTCTGATCTTGAAGTCAGACCTTCGATTTCTGGGGCAAAGTGGCTCCTTGTTTTGATCTATTGGTTTTTGATTAGAGAGGAAGAAGTTACTTCTGAGCCTGAGCTCAAATACAGGGGCCAGGAACTTATAGCAGCTTTTGGACGGTACTAAGTGATCGCTCTGTTGAGCAAAACAGATGACTGGCATCAGAAGAGGTGGTTTAGACACACTCACAAAGGAGACAGCAAAACACCAGCAGCCAGACTTGGAGGAAACTTTTTTTTTTTTTTTTTGGTAGTGGGGATCGAACTCTGGACCTTGTGCATGCGAGGCAGGCACCACAACCGCAGAGCAAAGTCCCCGGCCCAGGTCAGACTTCTGTTTGAGGTACTGAGAACGGAACCTGGGGCACCCCACATGCTAGACAAATGTCCTGCTGTTCAGCTGTATTTCTAGCCCTCTTCGTTCTGAGACAGAATCTCAGTAAATTATCCAATTGGCCATCAATTTGCCATCTGCCTGCCTCAGCCTCCACAGTAGGGAGGATTTCAGGCATCTGCTACCTCTTCCTGCAAAATCAGAGTATTCGGAGTTCATATCTCAACTCTTCATTGTGCCTTAGTTATGTGACCTTGGGCAAGTTCCTTACATTCTTTAAAGTTTTATTTCCTGGTCTGTGAAGAGGCAAAAAATAATTACTTCATATGAACATGAATACTTTTGCAAAGTCCCTTTGGCATGAAGGGTATTTGGGAACTCCGTATGTGTGCATGTTTGTGTGCGCGTGCGTGCGTGCGTGCGTGCGTGCGTGTGACTATTCATACTCTATGTGCATGCTGAATACAGCAGCCATATCCCATGCATAACATTAAAGAAAGTGCTAGCTGAACATGATAGAACACACTGTAATCCCAGCACTGGGAAGGCTGAGGCAAGGGGACCACTGTGCCATAAGAGCCAGTCGGGGCTGGACAGCAAGACCTTGTCTCAAAAAAGGTGTTACACTGAGGTAGACTAAGTGACTCAAGAGCTAGTGAAAATAAATTCTTCAGAGTTAGCTACACTATACATTACGTGTAGATTTCCTGTTAGTGGGCTTTAGTACATTCATGAGGGAGTTGCCTGCCCCTCACAAGGAAGCACATTCTCATACCCTTCGGCACTCACTGCTGAAGATTACACTGAAGCACAACCTATTCTATTAGAGTTTCAGTCTTGAGAACTAAGAGATTTAGAACGATCACATTCACAATAGACTCTAGTCTTCAAGTGTGATCAGGTCCTAATGACTTTAAATTCTGAGATTGTTATAATATGATGTAATTTTTCCTTTTCTTTCTTTTTCTCCTCTCCAAGTAAAAATGTAGATCTGTCCTCTTAATATTAACTTAATTAAAACTCCTTAGCTTTAGGCTGGCAGTGGGCAAAGGGAGGGGGCAGAGACAAGGCTGTGTGAAAACCTTGCTCTTAAAGAGCTCCCCTTCGGGCTAATCCTTTTATGGGAACACCCCAAATAAAGTCTCCCTCCCTGCCTCCTCCCCTCTCTGTTAAACCAGGCATAACAAAGTTCATCCAGAAGCCAGGCAATGTTCACCTCCAAACTGCAGCCACAGAGTCCTGAAAATAAGCAATCTTTTTCTCCCAGAAGTCAGAAAATAAAAGTGTTGTTATCATTATTTTTAAAATTATATGCTAGGGACAGTACATTCATATTCTAAATGAGGATCATACAGTCCTTCCAGGTTGGAGACATAGCTTCTCATTTCTTTCTGTACTGGGTGAGTAGGGCGGCCACTTCGGACTGGGCCAGTCCAAGTTCTCCTTTGCATGTGGGAGGCACAGTGCCTTCATCTCCAGGAGCAGAAGGTGACAGTGAGGCCGTGCTGATGGAGATATGAAAGATTTCCAGGGTAACAGGCATTGTATGCCTCTCACTACCAGGCTTCTTAATACAGTATTGTGTGAGAGAGAGGAAGAGGATGTTCTCCCTACACAGTCAATAGGACATGAACTTCAAGTTGTGTTTCTTTTATTTATCTACTTATCCACTCACCCATCCATCCATCTGTCTGTCTGTCCGTCTGTCTGTCCATCTCCCCAATCCCTTATGCACTCATTTGATCAAGGTATATGTAATGCCCAGCCATTCCAGACTGTAAATGGGGTGCTGAGCCTCAGATATGAATGTGGTGCCACAATTACCCAGGACGAACTTTAATAAAATCACTATTTTAGAGTCTATGAGGCATCCAAGTGGGAGCAGAGTTGGGCTTGAAATTAAATGCAGTCATTGGTCTGAATGAGTGTGTATAGTGTTTCTTTTTCTAAGACAAAAAGACCCATGCCTTTCATGAGATTATTACAGGGCCTAGGATCCAGTCGAAGAGTAACCAGCGCAGTGGGAGAGCGGCCCCAGTCCTGGCCCCAGAGTGAGCTGCTGTTCCACCACCAGCGCATCTCTGCCGCTGAATCGCTCTCTTCTCCCTCGGAAGCCATTCCTTCTCATTTATATCCTCACTGGAACTCCTGATATGGGGGACTGACTTGAGCCAGTAGTTCACCGTTGTTTCTGCTGGACAGAGCTTCCTCCAGGCCACCTCAAGGCTTTGGATGCTCACTGACTGATGACATCATTTCACCGCACCAGCCACGGATGCTGTTGAGCATCGATGACAAAAGATGTTGACCGCTGCCTAAGGCCTTGCCAGGGAATCCCCCTGAGAGCGACTGCAAGTGAGAATGTTTCCTGAGAGGCTGGCTGTAGGTGTGGCAGCCCCTGACCTCCGGGGAAAGATGAGTTTAGAGGCGAACGTTGGACCAGTCTATCCGTCTCCTTATCCGCTGAGATACCTCCTTGTGTCTGGGACCCGTTGTGCTGCCATGGAATATAAGGACATCCACTGTCCCCTGTGTGTATTTTCTTTTTTATTAGCATATGTTTGCAGGACACATGATGATTTCATTCATTATGGAGAGTTGGCACACGCATTAAAACTTCTTAATTCTTTGTATTTCCCACCCCAACTGCCTCCCTCCATCTCTTGATCCCCTTCCATTGTGTAAAAGATCTATCTCCGTTTCCTGTTTTCTATCGTAATTTGCTCTTTAAATTAATTATACTTCAGGTTTCTCATGAAAGAGAAACGATATGATATTTACGCTTTTGTGTCTGATTTATTTTACTTGACCTTATGGTCTCAAGCTGTATCCACTCACCTCCAAATGGCTCAAATTTATCCTTCCTTGTGGCCGAGTAGTCCAGCATTGTGTGTAGATACTGCATTGTCGTCATCTGCTGATGGACGTACAGGTCGCTTCTAAGATGGAGTCATTGAATCTGTGCTGCTGTCTGTACGTACGGAAAGCATGCACACGAGAAGTGTGACACTCTGGCCTTAGGAATATGAGCTCAGTTCTGTAGCTGGTCACAGTGACTGAGAAGCACCAACACTGGAACACAGTGTCTTCATTTTCAGTCCATCACAACCCCTTCCTTGTACCTGTCAGGTGCCAGGGATGCCAAGGCAAAGAGGCCTGGCACCCCTTTCGTCGCAGGAATGACACACAAATAAAATATTGTTTCTATAAAGAGCTGAGCTGCACTGGGAACGGGCTGGAAACCGGAGGGTGAGAGTCCTGGCTCCAACTGTCGCTCACTGTTGTGCAAGCTTGGCTCTGTTATTTAAATATGCTCACCATAATTTTCTTTCAGATAGAGGCAATAAAATGTACCCTGCTTGGCTCTGTGGTGGTCAGAGGGACTCAATAAGATAATATATGTGGAAGGAATTTTCTCTAAATTTCTAGAGCAAAACAAAGCTTGAAAAAGATCACTGCCTTCATTCTGTGTGTTCTTGGCAAAACAGAACCACTCATTACTGGCGCCAATGCTCGTTCCTATTATTAAATACACTGTCCTCACGAGGTCTCTGTGAATGTGATAAGAGAAATCTGGACACGAGGGAAACGTGTATATTTCGATCAGATGCATGTGGTTTTAAAGAACATCTGATAAAGGCTTTAAAAGTTGAAAGGAACAAACTGAATATTAAAAGCAGCAATAAAAAGTTAATGAAGCAGCACCCATAGGGAGAGAGGGGCTGAGCGTCTCTTGTCTCCTGCAAGAAAATAGTTTGCAGCTCTTAGCACTGTGCAAGAAATTTCCCAGAGGTCTGATTGGTACAACACTAACAGTTTCATTAATTCTTTTTAGGACTTTTGAGTATGGGCACCCAAAGTTCCAGAACAGTTAAATTATTTATTCATACTGAGTCAAGCATATGAACAAGAGTTCTTTCTTCTGGTTTAGCAGAGGCAGTGAAGTTTGTGGTGTGTCATTCACATAGCAAAGTGGCAGGGGCTTCCTTTGGAAATCTTCTGACTATGCTTAGATAAAGTACCTTCTAGAATACCGAGGGCTTAACTAGTTGATGTTGTGTTTCTGAACTGCCCCTGGTTTTTCCAGTAGGATGTAAAACCCCCAGCTCGGGAACTTGTACTCCTAAAAATACAGTGCTGCAGTGGACAGCAGGCTATTACCTGTTTTTCCCCTTCTGGGTTCCAGAATCCTGTGAGAGCAGTCAGGGGCTGTGAGTGGGCCAGGAGTCCGTGTAGAACAACCCTGGACATTTTGCTTTGGATGTTAGGAAGTTGCCAAAAGGATCCATGGACAGTGACTCAGTCTACCTATTGTAATACAGTTTTACTTATCATATTTACACACCAGGATTCAAACTGCCCCTAGTGGTAGTTACCACTGGTTTTCTTTAACTAAAGAACTGGCGCCATGTTGAACTAGGCTTGTGGCTGAAGAACTTTGGCATGATCAAGCCAACCCCAATTTGAATTTCAGCTCCTCTGCTAACTAGCCAGGATCTTGGGCAACCTATAAAATTCCAGTAAGTCTTTATTTTACCATCAACAAAATGGGGATAATAGTACTTCCTTCATAGAAGTTATTGTGAAAATTAAAATAGGGGGTCTACACTGAACCATTTAGCAGGATGTCTGGTATATGAGATTAGCGCTTGGTACAGATAGCTGTGTAGTTCAGGTTGTTCTTGAACTCACTGTGTAGCCCAGGTTGGCTTTTAACTTGTGGCAATCCTCCTGCCTCAGCCTCTTGAGTGCTGGCATTACAAGTGTGTGCCACCATGTCCTGTTCATTTTCTGTTTGAAAACCACAGAAATGGCTGATGGAGGTCTCAGACTGCATTCTGAGGTAAGTTGGGTCTCTGCTAGGATCCATGCGATTCTGTATATGGTGCTTGGAAGAGGAGGAGGAGGATTTCAACCTCTCAGGCCAAACCCAGTCCTTTCCTTGCTGAGAATGCCATCTGTACCCAGTCCCCGGCCTCTGGGACCAGGCTTGCGTTGCCCAGCCTCATTACACAGCCCAGCGACCGAGGCGCAGACGTGATGGTTTGCTTAATCACTTTGTGCTCAAAGCCATATGGCAGGAGGCAGTTTACTGCTTGCCCACGAAATGGCTCCGTGAAATGAACGCCTTTTGATTTAATAATCATTAACATGACACCGACGCTGACTTTAAGTATGGGCTTGAGGGCGAGGTGAGCTTCAGAACGCTCTTTTATGCTCTGCACTTTGGAGGCAGACTCCTGCCGGAGCCCACGTCTCTGGAGCCGTCCCAGAGGGAGTGTGCTTGTTTGGCACCGGGGGACATGGACTGCACAGGAAAATCGGTTTCTTGCTGGCCAGGTGTGGCCTTGCTGCTGGGAGTGTGTCGTCTCACCGCGGGCTGGGAGGTTTGAGCTGAGCACAGTTGTCTGGTCCAGTGAGTCATCCCAGGTAACACTGCACGAGGCCGAGTCTCCAGTAACAGGATATCCTGCCCTAGAGCTGTCGAGGAGACGAGGGCAGTGCTCTTTCCATGAACTTCTGCCTGTGGCCTGCTGATGTTCCAGATTTCCACCAGGCCGCTCTCCGTGCCTCTCCCAGACTTGTTGGCCCAGAAGGGCCTCAAGATGGGGTCAAGGAGTCACAGTTATATTTTGTCCACCGGATCAGCATTTCTGAGCCTTCAAGCATGGAGAAATGATACAGAGCCCTGAGCACATCTCTCAGGCTCAAAACTTAAGACAGTTTGTGATGTCACCAGATGGTCTTGACACAGTCTAGTTCTCTCGGAGCCGAGGGACCTTTGAGAGTGTGGACTGCTTTCAGGGTTCAAATCCACCGTGGTGGACCATCTGTGTCTGTTCAATGAATAAAAGAATAAAGGAATGAATAAAGCATCTGACACCGGCTAATTATAGTCTCTTCTTAGGGGAAAGAGGGACGTGGAAGGAAATGAAACGTGTGACCGCGGGACAGGAAGTACCGATAAAGTAGCACGGAAGTGCCAAAGTCAGGAAGAAGACACAAATAGGACAAGTTTGGAAAAGCAGAACGTCACGATTAAAGTCTTAGATGTTCCTTTTTAAAAAAGTACAGCAATCCTCTGTGCTTAGGAAATTCTCTAGTGTCATTGACATTCTTTTCATGAATCAGAATGCTTTTGTCTTTGCTTCAGAACAGGCCCTTTATTCCTATACTACATTCTGTATTTGAGCATATTTGTAGCGTTCTGCTAAGGCAGTGGGTAAGAAAAACGTTCTTTCTACCAACAGCGATTCGCTTTTCTTCACTTGTAAACGAGAAGCAGGATTTCCCAAGTGATATGCCCAGACCATCCCATAATAGATCTCCCTGGAAGCAAATATGCAAATGAAGCTCTGAGGGGAATTCAGTCTTCCAGTCCCACAGGCTCTACTGTTCTTATGAATATTTCACTAGGCTCTAATAAAATTGCTGTTCTCCTAGCATGAGCCTAAGTTTCCTCTTCACTTTCAGCAGCTTCTCTGAGATCATAGGAAGAATTAAGCCCTAATACATTGACAGTAGCCCTTGAAGGTTAGTTTCAAAACCATCAATTACTCTCCGCCCCACCTTAGCAGTATTAAGTGAAAGCCATGAGAAAAGGTTATAATTAGAGACTGAAAATGCTGACCAGGGAGCTCAGAGGGCCTTTCAGAACATTCCCGGGAGCCTACTCCATCTCACAAGGCTGTTAGAGGAATACAAGGCCAAGGAAAGGAGGCAAGTCTCTCAGAACTTTCAGGGACCTGTTCCAACTCTTTTGGATTAGAGAGCCGTCCCCAAGACTGTCTGTGAGATCTTGGTCTGTGAAAAGCCTAGGGGGTCCGCTTGAGTGACGTCAGCGTGAGTGACGTCAGCATGAGTGACGTCAGGTTGAGAGACTCAGGGATGATTATGGAGTACCCACTCTGCACTGAGCACCGTGCTGTTGTGGGGACACAGACACTTCCTGCCGTGGCCGGGCTCACAGCCTCGTGGGTGGAGGAAGTCCAGTGAACAGGAAAGTGATTGGAATGAGTATCAGGGGAAGGGCAAGAATGGGCAGGTAACGAGGTGTTTATGTTCCTGTGAAAAATCACTGCCCATGTGGTGCAGAAGAGGTAGAGCAGGTTGGGTCAGGATTTCATCCCTGAGTGGTGGGCTAAAAAGCGTCACTGGAGGACAGGGAGGAGGAAAGTGGCTTCTCAGTAGCGTGACCTCTTTACCCTCTCCGTGGCGCCCTCTAGTGGAAGTAGCCCAGTGCCACGGAAAGCTTCAAGACTGACTTCTACAGCACACATTCAAAAGTTATGGTGAACAAGGGTCCTTTCGTCCTTCCTTTCCTTCTTTTCTCTTGAGCTGTTTGAGTTCTTTGTATGTTCTGGAAATTAATTCTTTGTCTGATGAATAGTTTGCAAATATTTTCTTCCATTCTGTAGGTTCTTTGTTGATTGTTTGCTTTGTTATAAGAAGCTTTGTACCCTGTGGTAAAAATTGTTAAACTACATTGGCAGTAGAGTGTCCTTTTGGTAATATATTGCTTCAGTTCATAAGCTTTTTTTTTTTTTTTTGTTAGCAATGTAATTCAAGGAAGCCTCACAATGGAGATACAGTTTAAATTTTGTTTTTGGTGAAGTTTGATAGGCTCTCCAAAACCTTTGTAATGAGTAAATATCATCATTAATGTTAGAAATTAGTTATATACCTGTGTTTCTCAGCATAGAAAATAAAAACAAGTATGAGACAAATGTCTCCACACTCTGGAGTATAAAATTTAGCTGGGAGCATAATAGATGGGAAGGCATACTAGGGGCTGTCATGGGCTTTGTTACTCTGGGGGGGCTGGAGGTGCCTGTGGGCTTGCAGGAGCTAACTGCTAAATGTCCCAGTTGTGTGAGGTGGTTATTAAGCACAGCACAGATAAAAATTAAGTTATATGGGGCTGGGGAGTTAGCTCAGTGGTTCCGGCGCCTGCCTCGCAAGCGCAAGGACCCGGGTTCGATTCCCCGGTAACCATATAACAATACTGGGTGTGGAGACCCACACCCAGCAGCAACCAGTACCACATACCACAGTGCCGGGCGTGGTGGCTCACGCCTGTAATCCCAGCACTCGGGAGGCAGAGGCAGGAGTATTGTGATGTGAGTTTGAGGCTGAGCTCAGGGCCAGCCTGAACCACAAAGCGAGACCCTGTCTCCAAAAAAAAAAAAAAACCCTAAAAAAAAAAAAAAAATTAAGTTATATAACTTTACTCTTAGAAACATGATAGCAATAACAAAGGCAATGCACAGTCAAAAATCATGCTTCTTAGTTACAATATGTTACTGCTTTAATATTGCTTCTGGTCTTGAGGTTATCTCTGTCTGAGGCGTCCTGCTTGTCCATGCTGTGGCCTGTGCCGTCCTGGAGTCCACCCCAGGGGGAGACTCGCAGGAGCCGACAGTCGGCATCGCGGCCCCTCCCTGGCCAGGCACTGGCCATGTCCAGGGGAAGCGCAGACTCCAACCCAGCCCTGTCACACAGCGAGTTCGCCTCAGCTTTGCTCTAAACAAACCTGTTTTTATCTGGGTCAGGACCACCCTGGGGATATGTAGAACCAGGACAAATGCCCAGTTGCTCCTGAACATTTTTTACAGGTCGAATCAGGTGAGCATGAATATTAAGAACATCCTCAGAGGTGAAATACAGTGAATAGAAAAGCAGCACCAAGCTTAAGAAGCAGGAGCGTGTGTGTGTGTGTGTGTGTGTGTGTGTGTGTGTGTGAGGGAGGGGTACAGGACCATTAGCCCACTGGGCCTGAGGGAATGTGACATGATTAGATAACCTTCCAAAAGAAAGTGAAAAGCTTTTCTGCGCTTCTTCTTCAGCCCGGATGCCCTGGGACAAAGTGTTCCCTTTGGTCTTGCTGTATAGCTCTGACAGAATTTAAAACATCTTTTAAAAGGCAGACTAATAGACAGGGTTTTAAAAGACAGAATGATAGATTTCTCTGGATGGAGGAAGTGATGGCATTTGAACTGAGACTCTGTAATCCTGTCCTTTTTTAATCCAAATTATTGCGGACTTCTAAAACAGTGGTGAGGGGGCATAATAAACATGCATAGAAGTAATTTTTATCCCACTGACAGCATAAAAATTCAAAATATTCTGCTGCTACAAAACATAGCTTAGGGCTGGGGATTTAGCTTAGTGATTCTGGCACATGCCTTGCAAGTGCCAGGGCCTGGATTTGATCCCCGGTAACCACACACAACAATGCTGGGTGTAGAGACTCACATCCGCCAGCAATCGGAACTACGTACCACAGTGCTGGGCACGGTGGCTCAGGCCCATCATTCCAGCACTTGGGAGGCAGAGGCAAAAGGATTGCTGTGAGTTCAAGGCTGAGCTCAGGGTCAGCCTGAACTACAAAAGCAGGATCTTGCCTCAAAAAAAAAAAAAAGTAGTTTAAAAGATAAATTTCATGTTATGTATATAGTGGGGAAATTGAAAGTAGATATATTAAAATAATAATATCAAGACTGAGATAGAGATAGATATATTTACATTCTCAAAATTAATAAATAAAACCTCGGAGAGAAGAGGACAATTACTGTTGTTTAATCAAGGGGAGTTTTTAAAATGTAAATTAAAAAATAAAGTCACATCCAGGCATGGTAGTCTACACCTATAACCCTAGCACTAAGGAGGCTGAGGCAGGAGGATTGTACGGAGTTTGAGACCAGCCTGGACTACATAGTGAGATCTTTTTTTTTGAGACAGGGTCTTACTTTTGTAGTTCAGGCTGGCCCTGAGCTCAGCCTTGAATTCACAGCAATCCTCTTGCTTCTGCCTCCCAAGTGCTGGGATTACAAGCATGAGCCACCATGTCTAGCACTGTGGTACATAGTTCTGATTGCTGGTGAACGTGAGTCTCCACACCCAGCACTGTTGTATGTGGTTATCGGGGATCAAACTGGGGCCCTTGCACTTACAAGGCAGGTGCTGGAACCACTGAGCTAAATCCCCGGCCCTGTAGTGAGATCTTATCGCAAAAAACAAATGAAAAAGAAACTTCAAAATGATGTATGAATAAACCTAGAGCAATCAGAATAGAAAGAAGGTGAAAAGATGGCAAACATTAGGTAGTTTGGGGAGAAGACAGAGATAAATAAGAAGAGGATGGAGTGCTAACCAGTGGTCACTGAGTGCCCAGTGTATGGTGTCAGCAGCAGTCAGTCCTGCAAGGCGCATGGGGGCAGGAGAAGCAGGAGGCTCCGGACAGGACGAGGCTGTGTCAGGGCTGCAGCTGGTGTCCAGAGAGGAGGGGCCCCGGGTATACCAGATGCTTCTCTTGGGCGCACAGACACCATCGCTCACGAGTGCCAAGGGGCCCTTTCTTCACAGCTGAAACAACCTTGAGACCGATGTGTGTCCTAGGGCATGAGTCAGGCCCCAGCACTAGCCGGTGACAGTCACGATGGTGTTGTCATTGCTGGGCACTGGAAACCGGAACACAGCGGTTCACGTGACCATTCAGTGTTGTTCTAGTAATTATACACTGTGTCGTGTCAACTTCACACAAAACAAGAGGCTTTAATAGGAAAGCGTGGTATACGTGCGGCCTTGTCTCCTTCATTCTGTGATGCCGTCTTATGATCGACAGGGCCTTGGATCAGCGATATGTGGATTAGTTTGCCATTTGTGTCCTATTTAAAGTTTTGGGTGTTCTCGCTGAGTGTTTCTGCTGAATCAGAAACGTGAAGTTTGAGCAAAGTCATCACCCGGGGGCCAGTGTCGTGCACCCAGACTCATCAGCCGCTCACTGAATATGCTTGTTCACTTATAATCAGAGACTGTGTTGGCTCGCCACTGGCGGATACTACAGGTTACACTTACCTGAAGGCAGGTCCATTTCTAGATTGCTTTTCTTGGTATCAAAGAGCTGAGTCTCCCTCTCCTGTGCCTTCTGTACAGCATGTCTAGCCACAGCCCTCCCACGAGGCCGGCTGGGAGACACCACCTTCATTTGACCTCTACCCAGCAGAGCGAAAGATGCGAACAACGGTGCGGTGACCCAAGATGGGAACCGTGTCGGGGACCACGGTCTCGAGGGGGCTGCGTGTGTATCAGGTACAGCCGAGACTGCAGCTTAGTCTGGTGTGCGCTTCCAGGGCCAGGGCCGGTCAGCCCCTGCACTACACGCCGAGGTTCGTGCGCTGATTCATGAGAAAGAACCTCTTAATAGGTGGAAGAAGCGGGCTAATGTGGACGTAGGAAGCTGCCAGGCAGTAGTGCAAAATTCTGGGCCACTCTCATCCAAAATAGTGGCTTCGTTTCCAGGTACAGAGCAGAGGCACAGTCCACTGCGCAGCTGGTAGCCTGTTTCACTTTTCAGATGGAATTGGAGACGTGGAGGTGGGTAAAGTATTCTCTGAAGGCCCAGCTGAGACAGGGGGGAAATAGGAGATCCAGCTCATTTATTTCCCTTTCATTAGGTTCCTGAAGAAACAGAAATGAGGGATTTAATTGCACTGTTTGCTTGTGTCTCTAGAAAAGCCAACTTAGTAATTGTGTTAACTTGTTACAGTGCTGTGCTCTTACGGGTAATATAGCCATTGCTTCCCATTGTTCTGAATGTCTCATTTGGCAGATGTTCCAGTGTTATATTTATGAAGTACATTGTGGAAAAATGGGGACCAGCGTCTTCGGAAGACCCAAGTGGAGCCAAAGCCGTGACTTTTCCAGAGCTGTTACTTCCTGTGACCAGGGATCACTACTGTGATTTGTATCCTCCTTTGATGAATAGCGCTATTGGCAAAGACCATATGCTCTGTCACTTGCTGGATCCATAGACGCAGCACACGGGAGCTGATTGCCTGTTACAGGCGGGAGCAATGGCAGAAGTAAAATGCTTGTTAAACCCACGCCACAACGGCTTTAGGCCTGAGGACCACAGCTCACTCTGACCATGTCAAGGACAAGTCACTGCTGAAAGCCGTCTGGAAGGATTTCCCATCATCCCTTACTCTTCCCAAGAACAGCATCACTTTTGAAAGTGCAAGGCCAGCAGATGGCTGCGGGAGGTGTTACAGCTCCACTGCGGTGCATGAAGCTCCTCTGTGGGTGAAGATCAAACTGGAGTCCCCCAAAGTGGAGGCTGTTTAAGAAATGACACTTCAGTAAGTGCACTTCCTCGTTGCACACACAGTGCCAAAAGCCGGGGGGAACTTGAAATGGGTGCTTCTTGCCCTGTAGAACGTCTAGGGGCATCCAGGACATGAGCAAACATGCACAGGATGGTGCTGCATCGAACACACATGTGCTTTGGGGGACAGATGAGCACTATGTAGACCGGTGCAGACTAGATTTGCAAAGACAAGCCTGGCTACAAAGCGGGAAAAGGCAAGGGTTAATCACTGGGCAGATTCCTCAAAGGAGACCTTGTAGAGCCATTTAGTACTTCATGAGTCACATTCATCTGCAAAAGAGGATTTAGCTCAGTGGTTCCAGTGTCTGCTTGGCAAGCACAAGGTCCCAAGTTCGATCCCCAGTGCCATTTACCACAAAGCTGGGTGTGGTGGCTCACACCTGTAATCCCAGCACTCAGGAGGCAGAGGCAGGAGGATTGCTGTGAGTTCAAGGCTTGTCTGGGCTACCTAGTGAGGTCAGGGCCAGCCTGAACTACAAAGCGAGTCCCTGTCTCAAAAAAAAAACACATCTACCCTGAAATCATTGATAAAGTGAAGAACCACTCAATATAGCTCTCTGAAAACATGCAAAATTTTTAATGCAACCTTGAGAACTAGATATGAATGAACAGCTGGGAATGTAAGAAAGGGAATTTTAGGAGAAAGGTCTCAGTTTGAGAAACTGCTTTTCTGCCTGGTGAATGGGTTGGTGTTGATTTCCATGTCTACCTGTGCAATGCTGAGGTATGTGTGTGTACATGTAGGAGGCACAGCGTATGCTCTTTCTTGGTGGACACAATCTTCCTTTCCTATCCACACAGATGCACAATCCTTTTAAAATATTAAGAAAACTGAAGATGGAGGTCAGTTATTCCTTCTGTTGTATATAACCTTCTATTACTTGCATGAGAAAGGAGGAGCACAAAGAGGAGAAGAGGAGGAGGAGGGGGAGGAGGAGGAGGAGGAGGAGGAGGAAGAAAAAGAAGGTGAAACAGAAAAAGATGCTTCCTGGATGCTTTAGATTTCGTGATTCATTGAGGATTGTGACTCAGTAATGAGTCAGAGGCAAACTCAAAAATTATAGCTTCTCCTTTAACAAAAGGAAGACACTGTTTACAGTAGGTAGTCTGTGTGCCAAAAATACACTTTTACAGTGCGAGTCCCACCCACAGGATCCTACCTGCAGGAACATAAATACTGATAAGAGATGATAGCAAAATAAAAAGATTTAGCAAAAAATTAAACTCAGCAAAATGTTATTAGTAATGTTATCTTTTAATTTAATGACATTCACAAAATGCTTTCTTCATTATCTAATTTTATGCTTTGCTTAAGCCTGGAAGTAAAGCATTTCTGATATTATTCTGACCATTTTCCAGGTGTGGAAATGTTCCCAGTTCCCGGAAGTTACGTGATTTGCAACAAACAAGTGCTTGACTCCAACTTTCAACTCTGGACTCTTGCATCAAGGCTCTTTTTTTTTCTATCTTTCTTTAAATTTAAATTTTATTTTTTTTGAGACAAAGTCTCACTAAGTCACCCAGTTGCCCAGGCTGGGCTCCAGCTTGCAGTCCTTCTCTCCAGCCTTCCAGTGGCTGGGAGCACAGACACTCCACCAAGCCCAGGGACTCAAGGCTTCTTTCTTGTACATTCAGTTGCTCTGAGATCATGTTTTTCTTGAGGAAACAGGTTCAGCGGGTGAAGTGATTCACTCAAGATTGCGTACTTAATGGCTTGGCTGGACCTCAGGTACAGATCTGCTAATGAGCTCCTTACCTAATGCAAAGCCAGAAGGGTATGTGTTAGAATTCTTCCACACAGTGTTGCTACCCTAGGAAAATGTCACTGTAAATGTCACGTCACATGACAAAAGTCCTACAGGTCACATCAAAGAAAATAAATCGAAATAGCACAGCACTGTGCATTGTGCTCTTTACTTCATGAATTAGTGCATTTAATCCTCCTACTTATACTCTCAGAGAATTATGACTATTAATTTCCATTTTATCACTGGGAAAACTGAGGTGCCAAACAAGCCAAGGAACCTTGCTACAGACACACAGCCAGAGCATGGGGGTGGGGTGGGGTGGGATGCAAACTTAAGACCCTGGACCCTGAGTTTAGCACTCAGAATACGCAAGGATTGATAGAGAATTCAAAACAGGTGCTGAAATGAAGTCACATTTGATTAGAAAATCTTTTTCACAGCAGAACAAATTAATAAGGAAGACAGCAAGATGGAGTAAACGCTTAGATCAGTTAAACATAAGTAACTAATGTCAGTTGTGCATCATCTTATCTTGTCACTGGCTAAGTACACCTAATATTTAGTTTTTGGTTCCATAACAGATTTGGAAAGTACCTGTGGTTGCATGTATAAAAACGTGTGCGAAGTACATAGCCACATTCAGGTCAGGATTTGTATTACTAATTTGAGGTATGGAAGTTTCCAATACACCACACACTGTACTATGGGAAGGCTTCCCGTTACCGAGACAAAACCCCTGACACCACAGTTTAAAGGAGAGATTTAACTCGGCTCACGGCTTCAGGGCTTTCAGTCCGTGGTCCGCCGGCTCTAAAGCAGGAGCGTCATGAGGGAGGATGTTGGGAAGCCAAGCTCCTCACTCTGTGGGAGCCAGGAGACAGGGAAGAAGAGGCCAGGGACCAGACAGGGTCCCCAAGATCCCACCTCCACAGCTCACCTGGACACACGCAGAAGTGTGCTTCACGGATCCCTGAGGTGGCTTCAAGTCCCTGCACTGACGGGCAGGAGGGAACTGTCCTCAAAAGGCTCCAAGTTTCAGTTAGAGTGAGGAATGCGTTTGCTGTTGCATGATAAGATATTGTGCACGTCAGTATTGTTAAACGACAAAGAAAAAACCCAACTGGCTAAATGAACATATTTTAAATGGCTCCGCACACACACAGGTAAGTAGTTGAGACGATGGATATATTATTTAGCTTGATTTAATCATTCCACTGTCTATCACATTGTATCCCATAAACACATATGCTAATTATTTAATTCTGTATTTATTTTATCATTTAATAAAATTTTCTCCCAAAGAACTTGGATTATTTTATTTATTTTTCTGACACAACTGAGCAGTGAATCGTGCACCCCTTTAGAAATGGGGGAGTTGAGTGCGAAGGGGGATTCTGCCGAGGAGAGCAGGCAAGGCCTCGGCCTCACAGGACACCGCAGGGCACTCGGGGACCCGCCTTCGGAGTGGAGAGGCATCGGCCGCGCCCCGATGTTTCCAGGGAAGAACCACACCTGCTGTCTGGCACACACGAGGAAGGAGTCCCTCTGGGCCGTGTGTGCTCAGAGGCTGAAGAGGAGCTGCTGCTTCTTAGAAAATTTTGCTAGTTAAACTGAGATATGCTCAGTGAATGAAGAGAAGTGCGCTGCGCTTGCACAGGATGAACCATTCTTAACTCCTCTGCAGCAGTGAGACGTGCCCCGTTACCACCTGTGTAGCTTACGGAGAGCTAATTACTCAAGAGTTTGGGAGGGCCGGGGAGTTAGCTCAGTGGTTCCGGCGCCTGTCTTGCAGGCACAAGGACCCGGTTTGACCCCCGGTAACCACATACAGTACTGGGTGTGGAGACTCACGCCCAGCAGCAACCAGTACCACATACCACAGTGCTGGGCGTGGTGGCTCACGCCTGTCATCCCAGCACTTGGGAGGCAGAGGCAGGAGGATTGCTGTGGTGTGAGTTGGAGGCTGAGCTCAGGGCCAGCCTGAACTACAAAGTGAGACCCTGTCTCAAAAAAAAAAGAGTTTGGAAGATGTGACATGCAGCCAGCTAGACTCATGGCAAGTCCTTAAGGTGTTTTCCCTAAGTTCTATCAGCAACTTTAGTACTTCCTGGTTTATAGGAAGGTTAGATTGTTTATTATTTATAAAAAAATACAAACTTGAAGATCATTAAAATTTCCTATGTTTTTTTGTCTTTCAAAACAAATTAAAATGGATAATAGTATATTTTATGGCTATTTTATATATATGTGTATATATATATATATATATATATATATACACACATATATATATATATTTTTTTATGCTAGACCTTGCTATCTAGCAGACACTAGGAAACCATGATTTGACGGCCAGAGCCACAGAAGGTATGCCAGCCATGCTAGCATTCAGGAGGCTGAAGCAGGAGGACCACTATGAGTTCAAGGCCACCCTGGGCTACATAGCCTTGTGTTAAAATACAAGACAAAACAGACAACATTTGTTACTATCATGAGAACTGTGAGGACTGACTGTTTGGATTTCGAGCTGTGTCACTGTAAACTTGGCTTGGGAAGGATAAGACTGTAAACCAATAAAAGCCACCTCTGTTTTCTTCAGGAAATTCCTGCCAACCCATCTCTCTGAGATCAGTCTGCTCACCCAGGGCAAACTGCTCCCTCATCAGGTCAGGATTCATTCCTCAAGACCTGGTTGGATACTCTCAATGAGCCTTTCTAGCACGGGCTCCGATGAGGTTGTGATATTAGCCAAACTGTGGTCAGGCTTCCTGGAAAGATCTTGAAGTCATGGAGTCAGATGCCCAAACCCGACTTCTACAGAAGTAGAAATCTTCTGACCTCTCTTTTTGGAGCTACTGCTAAGACGTGGTTGAGGTAGTGTCCTCCTTGTTCATTTGCCTGGTAGCGTTCAGTGGAGTTTGGAAATCCTTATTTTGCTGGGCATCAGCGGCACACAACTGGAATCCCAGCACTCGGGAAGCTGAATCAGGGGGACTGCAAGATGCAGGGCAGCCTGGGCTACGTAGTGAGTTCAACGTCAGCCTGGAACACAGTAGTGAGGCCTTGGTACTCCCTCAATTTTGTTTTTTTTTTTGAGACAGGGTCTTGCTTTGCAGTTCAGGCTGGCCCTGAGCTTACTATGTAGCCCAGGCAAGCCTTGAACTCATAGCAATCCTTCTGCCTCTGCCTTGCAAGTGTTGGGATTATAGGCATGACCCACGATGCCTGGCATGGTTGTATGTGGTTACCAGGGACTGAACTCAGGACCTTGCGCTTGCCAGGCAGATTCTGGAACCGCTGAGCTAAATTTCTTCACCCACCCCCATTCTTATTCTTATCTTACAAGTGAGTGAGGGAAAGTCTAGAGTTCTAGTAATTCTCAGGCTCACCCCTATAGTTAAGAGGCAGAGCCAGGATTCCAACCCAGGACCTCCCGATGTCAAACACGCTACTCCTGCCCCTCTCAGTTGGAAAGAAGATCTAGTTTCTTCACTTTCATCCCTGGATTTATTTCACTGGTTGTCTGAGTCCAACTTAGTTCCTGCTTTTATAGCAGAATACTTTGGATGGGGCCATTTATAAACGATCAAGTCTTGCAGTTCTAGAGATCAAAGCCAGCAGGTGAGGCCGCTGTGGGCCCGCTCCTCGTGGAAGACAGAAGGGGTAACACGTGTCCTCGGGCAGCGAGAGGGCAGACAGGGCCGAGATCCATTCGCCATGGCAAAGCCCTCAGCTCCTGATGGCCCCTCCTCCTCCTCTGGCCCTACCTCTGGAGGCCGCTGGATTAGGAGTGCAGTTCCGGCGTGAACTCTGAAGGAGCCACAAACCCCGAAACCATAGCGACGGTTTCCTGTACAGCCTTGTGCGAGGCAGATGCCACGTGACCTTGTGTGGTTAATTAGCCCTGAAAACTTGGCAGGTCTAATTCAACATCAGCCCTCTCCAGCTTTCTCTCCCTGAAGCATGGGAATCAAACGGGGGTGAGAAGAACCGAACCTCAGTTGCTGTGACTTTTAAACTACTAGGAAATTATGCAGCTGGTGTCTCAGTTTCCTGTAGTTGCGCTATCAGATGCTCTCAAAGCCACTGGCTTAAAATAACAGAAAGCTTGTCCTCCAAAGTTCTGAATGACGTAAGTTCAAACCCCAGCTGTTGTCCAGGCCGCTTCCTCTGGGGGCTCTGAGGAGGAAGTACTCCTTCCCTGTCGGCTTCTCCGCCTTCCCGGCAGGGGCTGCCTGGCTTCATCCTCTGCTGTCTCTGCTGGATTTCTCTCTCTTCTTCCTTATGTAGACACTCATCATCCGATGTGTCATCCACTCTACTCCAGGGTGGGCTTCTCAGGAGAACCTGTGCGCAAACTCATATCTAAAGAAGTTTAATTCTGAGCTGCAGGTGGACGTCTCTTTTGGAAACCACAATTCAGCCCCATTGTAGTTGGTAAAGGTCATTATTGACCCTGCATTTCAGTCAGCATTATAATTTCCAAAATGAAAGCAATCAACTAAGAATAATGCAAACAACAATATAATAGTGGCTGACGGTAAAAATAGCTAGTGTGAAAAAGTCTTGATGTGGAAGCACTGTTTGTGGTCTAGCCAGGAAGGCTGTGATATGTGCCTATGGAAATGTACACATGGAAACCTTAAATAACTTAGTCCTATCACTGATATAGATTCAATGAGTTGTGAAGAGATGATTTTCCAGAAAGGGACCCCCAACATTCACTATATTTTGGTGCTCCAGGAGCTGAAGAGTTTCTGAATCAGCTTGTCCCATCTCCTGGCAAAGAAAGAAAAAATGAGAAGGGAGATGATAAAATGGAAATGCGATGACCAATCCCCACGGAAACCATTGGTAGGAAGACACACGATGGCTCAAGAAGCAGTCCCAAGCTGCTTTTGATGGCAATCTGTCCTGAGAAATAGGTCCTTGGGTGACTCGGTCATCACACAGACCACACACACACATGCACACACACACACACACACACATGCACACGCACACACACAGTGCTCTCGAACACGCCCACAGTGTGGCCCAGTGCTCCGCATGACACGTATGTACAGTGCAGCCTGTAGTTCCTAGGCTGCGATGCTCAAAAAGCACAAGGCTAAACCAAGTCAAGAGAAAATGACACAATCCAGGGATGAGGTGCACACTGGACGCGGGAGGCGGTGCACACGGTGCTTCACGAGCAGTTTTTTTTTTTTTTTTTTTTTTTTAAGTTTTTTGG
>PVIR01001931.1:48900-66494 GCA_004026965.1 Petromus typicus
ACATCACAATCCTCCTGCCTCTGCCTCCCGAGTGCTGGGATTACAGGCGTGAGCCACCACGCCCGGCACTGTGGTATGTGGTACTGGTTGCTGCTGGGTGTGGGTCTCCACACCCAGTATTGTTATGTGGTTACTGGGGAATCGAACCCGGGCCCTTGCTCTTGCAAGACAGGCGCCGGAACCACTGAGCTAACTCCCCAGCCCCCACGAGCAGTTTTTAGAAGGAGGAGTTCACAGAAACAGGGAGGACAGGCACAGTGGAGACACACACCAGGGGCGCAGTTGCTTTATTACTGTTTCCGGGTGCTGTGTGCTGCACTTTCACAGGAACGGCCGTGGGGCAGCTTGGCCTGTGGCATCGTTTCAGTCACATAATGCCCTGTGCTAGAGCATCACGGGGCAATCGGAAGTCCTCACCTTTGTTGTGGGCTCTTGGGCCCCTGGTCTGTCGCTGGCCGAAACTGAGCCTCTGAGTGTGCCTTTGGCTCTGGGATTACGCTGACCGTGACGTCAAGGGCCCTTGACCCTGCATCCCGCTCTGTGTTCTTTTAACACTTGAATATCAATATGGCCCTTTCAGGAGGACAGTACCGTCATGCTTGCTTTTTCTTGTAGGGCTATGGTGGTACTTTTCATTGCACTCTGACAATACACATAAATCATAGTGAATTATATGCAACACAAAACTTACCACTTTATCCACATACGTCTCCAGTTCAGGGGCCTCAAAGCACACTCCCATGGTGGCGCAGCCATCACCTCCACCCCTTCCAGAACTGGCCCCACATCCCACGCAGAAACTCTGTGCTCACTGAGCAGCGACTCCCCAGATCCCCTCCCCCCCAAGCTCTGGGAACCTCAGTGTTATTTTCTGTGTCTCTGGATCTGCTATTCCGAGTCACTCCCATAAGTGGAATCAGGCAGTAATGGCCCTTTCGGGTCTGTTTTATTCTCGGTCTGTTATCATCTTTGTCTTACAGATGAGGAAATTGAGGAAGAGAAGCATGAAGGAAGTGAGTGGGGAGCCCAGGGTGGACCCCGGCAGCCTGAGCCCTGGGCTGTCTTCAAGGGGACTTGTGCCACAGTTAGTGACAGTCACTCAGATCATGTTCAGCTCAGTCTCAGGCTCCACCCCTTCCAAGACTAAGACACCCTGAAATCATCTTTCTTCCCTCATTGCAAAGGGGTTTTCTCTGCCTTCTGTGTCTAGCCAAGAGGCAAAATTGTCCTTTTTCACTGCAGACTGTCAGTTTCTGCTGGCTCTACCCTTTGCACTATGCCAGCTCTGCTCCCGGCCGCAGACCAGCCTCCTGGCACCACCCTGAGTCTTCCCAGCCTGAGTCTTCCCAGAGCCTTCCCAACAGCTCCTATTGGGCAAAACTCATCACCCCACTGCTCCCAACTGCACCATGTGCTCAAACGATCAGTTTGGTGCAGAGCCTGCTGTTGACCGGGGAACCGGAACAGTCCCTTTTGGAGCCAAAGATGTCAGCCAGGCTCTTGCTGGGAGCTGGGGAGTCTCCAGGGCAGAGCCAGCCTGTCTCACGCACGGTGCATCCAGGGATGACAGAGACGAGGCTTCAGCTCCTCCCTGTCTTGGAGCCCTGGGGCCACAAAGGCCTGGATATGTACAAAGAGCCCCACATGGCCCTGTGCACCGCTCTGAATCCTGGCATCTTAGGGAGGCTGGTGCCAGGAACAGGCCGGTCGCCATTGCTGTCTTGGCTGGCACAACTCCATGGCAACGGCGGACTCCAGCAACGGGCTGCTGTCCTTTCAATACGGGTGGCACGCCACCGTGGAGCCAGGAGCAGAGTTTTTCATTTGGGAATGTGCGAACGTTAGGCTTCTTGTGCGCTTATCACCCAATTTAAAAAGTGAGCAATCCTGGTGTTCTGCTGGATCTCTCTTCCCCCATACAGGGAATTATACTGTCTTTCTGTGCGCATTTGTCATCACAGGTGAGGAGTGATTCAACCAAAATGCTAGCTCCTCCTCCCCTGTTTATTTCCAGGTTTGCAGCTCAGACCTATCTATGCTTTTCTCTTGTATGATCCCATCTACTTAAATGCCACTTGTCCTGCTCCTGCTCAGATCCCAGGTGGTTTCATGTAACAGAGACTCAACATTTTGAAGCAAAAATACCGGGAATTTGATAGTTCACAAAATCCTGGTTAGCCTCAGGACGGCAGTGTCGTAGGTCCCGATGCCGTGTCAGAATATTGCCTCTCTCCTTCTGTCACTTGAATTTTTTTTCCCCACCTGATATTGATGTCATCTTCATTATTCTATGAAACTAAGGTGGTTAATTAAAAAACAAACAAACAAAAACCCTACTGTGTCCGAGCTTGCCCTGAATCAGTGAATCAATCTTGTCTTTTTACATCTGGGACATTTGTATTTCTTTCTATCTCAAAGCCATGTTTGCCCATGAGGTTTCATACCCTTGATGCCTTCTCAGCTTGAAGTCTCACGTTAGATGTTACATTTTCCAGAGAGGCCTCACTCTATCCAGAGTTACCCCCTTTCCTACCTACTGCTCTGTCGCCCTTTCTTTCATCTGCTTACAGCACTGAAATGATGTTTTATTTCTTCTGCTGTTCATGCTTCTCTCCTTCACAGCCTTAGAAACATGTTTGGCATGTAACATGCACTTAATAAACACTTGACGTTGCTAAATAAGTCAATAGGATCAGCCTTCATCAGTGGAGCACACTTACCTCCTCGAGAGTTTCCAACAGAGTACACAGAGGTGCCATTAGCACAAGACCAGCTGGGCGGTAACTCCCAGAAGCAAATTCTTTCCCAGATACAGTTCTGGTTCCTGTAAGTTTTAATGAGCTTCTATTTTTGCTGTTCTGGAACTAAGGTAGTTTTAGAGTTAAGGAAGTGAGATGGGCTTGCCCTCAGGAACTCTACCTTTCCGTGAAGGCTCTGCTGTTTAGTAGATTTGTATCTTTGAGGAAGTCATCCCTTCTGTGACCCTCAATTTTCTTATCTATAATAAAATTAAAAAAAAAAAAAGAAGATGGAGAAATTGGAACCTTTAGTATTGCTGGTGCAGCCAAATGGGTGCAGCCACTATGGAGGGTAGTGTGGTGGGCCTCAAGGAATGAAAACAGAATTAATGAGAAGATCGAGCAATTTCCCTTCCAGATATTCTCCTGATAAGATTAGAGTCTTGAATTAGGAATCAGGGTTGTTTTCCGGCTACACTGAGTAACGCGGCTACAAACACGAGTACCAGGCATTGGGACTTGCCACTCCCAGTGGGCCCCAGGTGTGTATCCAGATACCCATGTTTGCAGCAGCATTGTTCACAACTGGCAGAGACAGTCCTGACTCATTGTTTCAATGGTAAAGAAATGCCTTGGGCTTTTTTGTCAGTGAGCTTGTATTTAGCCTTATACTGATGACATGCTTCTCTTCTTTGGTCTATTGATGAGTGGATAGAACAACGTATGTACACACCACGGAACACTATTCAACTTTAGGAAGGAAGGAAGGAAGGAAGGAAGGAGGGAGGGAGGATGTGTTATAGCATGGGTAAATTCTGGAAACACTGTGCATGAAATATGCCAGAGAAAGGACTGAGACGCTACAGCACCATTCTTAGAACAGTCCCCCTGAGGCTGGCCCCCAGCCCTGGCGGGAGAGAGACCAAGCTGGGGTGAACTTTCTGGGAGTGAAGCTCTGGAGGTGGGAAGTAGCGTCGGTTGCCAAGACACACACACAGTGACTGCCACTGTGCTGCATACTTGGAAGTCCACCCAGGCCTGAAGGCCTTTAACCTCTGAAATTCTCCCCTCTTCTCCATGCGGTAGAGACAGCATCGAGCCGGCCGCTGCAGACTCACTGTTACGGTTTGACCTACAATATTCCCAGACTCTCCTGCATCCGGGGGCAGGGCTTCCGGGAGGTGGTTGGAACATGGGCGCTATGCTCATTCACGAATCTGTCTGCTGATGAATCCTTAGCTGTGGGTGCTGCTGGGAGGCAGTCTGGCTCGAGGTGGGTCATTGGGGCAGTGACCTGAAGGGTGCGTCCCCCACTTTCTCCCTTCGCACTGTTTCCTGTCCACCAGGATGTGAGCGGTTTCCTCCGCCAGACCCTCCCACCATTCCCTTCCTGCCTTGGAGCCAGCCAGGATGTGCTGGATGCTCTAAAAACCTTGAGCCAAAATGAACTTCACTTCCTTCAAGAGCTGTGAGTGCCAGTGTCAAGAGGGTGACTCAAGCTCTCTTTCCGTTGTGCAGAGTTGCTGCCCAGCTGGGCCCCCTTATGCCTACGCGGGGCCATTGGACTAGTAGGCAGATGAGTGGGCGCTTCTGGACCGGGTGTTACGTATCTGTGTGTCTTTCCCCCACGAGCGGTTTTTTGTGCCAGGATCCTCTGAGGCCACGTTCTCAAGATGGCCATGTTACAGAGAGAAGGCTGATGTTTGCGTTCCCATTTGGATGAAGGCTCCTCAGTCGGAACCTCTGATTCGTGTTTTACGTGAACGGAAGATACGCTGGGCTTGCGTTCAGTGTGCACTGACTAACACACTTCCTGACCTTTGTTAAATATTTCCTAGTCCCTGCTATTTGTCAAGCACCATGTGGGGATGAGTGACCCGAAGATAAAGAAAGCACAGCCCCTGATCTCAAGGAGCTGACAACATGTCAACATGTATGTTAAGTCCTACATGACTGATACACACTAAGGATTGTGGGAGACAGAGCAGGTGCCAGATTGAGGGGATGAGAGTGGGAGTGGAAGGAGGAGTGTCCCAAACAGACAGGCACAAGCAGAGGTGGAAGCAGAGAAATCAAGTCTGTGGAAGACAAGCGACGGGGACAACAGACGGGGACATTTGCGTGTGCGGTCAGTGCGATTCTATTGGATGAATAGAGTCCCTGAGAAGTCCAGGCGGCAGACCCACCTGTAGAAAAGCTTAAAATGCAACAAAAGGTCTATTTAAAAGTAAAGGATTGCCATAGTGTGACTCCCTGGGGAAAAATAGTACTGGGACTCGGCTTTGGAGGGTTATTTTCACAGAAGTGCTCAGTTCAAATGGAGGGTGCTCCAGGGAAGGGGAACAGAACTGCTGTTCCAGAGATAGACAGTTACGTGTTTTCACTTCCCGTGAGCTTGGAAATCCGTCCTTCGTGGGCACCACCTGTTTGCTCTGCTCTGCAGAGAGCTCTAAAAGCTGGAGAACAAACGTCCTCATTAACTGCTACTGAAACGGATGATTTTACTTTGAACCCTAAAAGACAGCCGTTGCCTTGAGCTTAAATGATTCAGTCTCCTGAGGTTTTGCCTCATATAGCCGTAGGCAGCCGTCTGAATTCTCACCCCAATTCCTCATTGCCTTAGTTGTATGAGAAATTCTGCAGCCTCGTCACAGCCACTGCAGAGCAGTGCCCTTCACGGCTCCTTGCATGTGGGTTGTGTCATGAAATTTGCTTGAACAGTGACATGCTAATGTATGTGTCAGGAGCTGAGGCTTGAAATGTGCTCATGCAGTTGGACTTTTCCTATCTCTCTGTATCATGGGGTGAACCTGTGTCCCCAAGTATCCTTATGCTTCCACTGGGACTGGAATGATGGAAGTTTTATTTTGCCCAAGGTCAAGGTCATCATCTGTGTGTTAATTGTATCTGGGGCACCTGGACTGCAAAGCCTGCCTTGGAAAGCAAGCTGGTATGGAGCGAGGATGGAGGTCTAGACCGTGGGATGAGAGCTCTGTGTTCCGGAATGACACAGGGCTGCTGAACTCACCAACTCCCAGACGATCTCTCTCTACACAAAAAGAGCCAGGCATAGTGGTGCACGCTTATATTCCCAGCACTCTAGGAAGCTGAGGCAGGAGGGTTGCAAGTTCAAACTCTGGTTGGGCAACTTAGGGAGACTCTGTCTCAAAATTTAAACAAAAATTTTTTTAAAGGTAGGTTGCAGTTCAGTGAAAAGGATCCAGGTTTATTCCCCATTATCTAAAAAGTATAATAAATAAATCAATAACTCTCTTTTTAAAAGCCACTTGTTTGTATTTTCTCTTTTTACTAGATGCTAGACCCGAGTAGATCACTCTGGAATTATACATTTTAGGACATAATTTGCTAGAGATGTTTAAGGTCGTACAAAACAAAAGGGAAAATGAACAAATATTTCCAACTTACAGATGGAGCTCCTTATCAGCCTTGGTTAGAAGTTGGTGCTGGAAGAGATCTTTGAGTTTAGGGCATCTGACTTCTTTGGTCTGAACAAGTCACTTGTGTCATCACTAAACCCTGTCCTGTGTCATTTCCATTCTTTTGAAGTGCCATTTCCTTGATGGAAAAAAACATCCAAGTGTGTAGAAAGTTGTACATTTTTCATTTTGTTGGTCAAGAGCTTTAAAGTTAGGCTAATTAATAATACCCTAAACAGCTCCTCCCACCCGTCACCACTCGATAAAGTTATTGCTCCGTGGTTGAAGGGGTGGAGTCTGTGGGTTTGATCAGGCCTGAGCTCAAGTCTCACCTATCTGCATGACCTTGAGCAAGTCACTTAACCCTCAGTCTGCTCCCCTGAAGACAGGGGTAGTGATATGGCTCTCACGTGTGGGAAGTGAGGCATAAAGTCCCTGCCACGTAACAGGAGCTCTGCAAGTAACCACTGTCTTCTTCCTCATCGCCTCCCAGTGGAAAATGTGTCTGATGAAAAAATGATGAAGTGCAAAATGGTCTACCTCAGTTAAATGCAGTAAGAGCCATTTTTGAAAATCAGGAATAAGAGGCCAGGGATTTAGCTCAGTGGTTCCGGCGCCTGTCTTGCAAGCGCAAGGACCCGGGTTCGATCCCCGGTAACCACATACAATACTGGGCGTGGAGACTCACGCCCAGCAGCAACCAGTACCACATATCACAGTGCCGGGCGTGGTGGCTCACGCCTGTAATCCCAGCAACTAATGATGTCAGGAGCTGGAGTAAAAGAACAGACGTGAGTGGAGTCATCGCTTTCCTTCAGAGGGCAAAGTTAGGCACTGGCCACTCAGCACGCGTTCTGTGCACCAGAGATAACACGGGTCTACGGCGGGAAGAGAAGTCACAACTTCCAGGAGATGGTAGTTGAGAAAAGAGACTGACAACACATAAAGAAAATCAGTAACTGATACAATATAAACTGGAAAACAAAGCAGGAAAGACACCTAGAGACTACATAGAGGGACAGTTTTTGCTCTTTCCCAGGTCATTGGCAGCATTGAATACAGACTGACGGCGAGATAAGGTACCAAGAGGTCAGGCAGAAGAAACAGCCTGTGCAGAGAGCCTGAGTGGGAGTGTGCTGAGGAAAAACCAAGACACAGGCGAGGCTGGAGCGGCGTGAGCAGAGGGGCCGTGAGACGGGGAGGCGGCGGTCCAGGCTGGGGGGCTTCGCACTGGCAGGACTTGGGCTGCTGCGCCGGGCAGCTGTGGACTGACTATAAGCCATTATTAGCCATGTTGAAAAGGGCCCTCTAGGGCTGGGTTGTAGCTTAGTGGTAGAGCACTTCCTCAGATGTGCAAGGCCCTGGGTGCCATCAGCACAGAACAAAAAATTCCTCTGACACTGGTGAGCGCAGGTGGTCAGGTAGCAGCACAGAGGGAGACCTGTCGGAGGCCTGGGCTGGTGTGCGGAGGGAGGGGGGGAAGCAGAGACATTCTCGAGTGCAGGTGGGACTCAGAGCCAGCAGAATTTCTTGATCAGTTGGGTCTGATATAAGACAGCAGTGGTGTGAGGACTCACATAGGACTCTGACGCTTTCGGCTCGACATCCTAACAGCTGGAAGGATGGGGCTGCCACTGGCTGGAATGAGAAGACGGTGGCCAGAATAGGATTTGAGTGGAAAGAGCAGAGGTTCAGTGCAGCCGAGCCTGAGATTCTAGAATCCGTGGGGACCCTGGGCGGCGAGCTGCTCCCAGCACGTGGAGTCACTGTTCAGCTCGGAGCGGTGTCCATCGCTCACAGCCCGCCGGCCACGTCCCAGCTCCCACGGCTCACAGGTACTGCACAGAAGCGAATGTGCCCACGGCACTGCTCATCTGTAATGCGGTGTGGCTTCCTTACCTTTGTGAGTTGCTTTATTTAGAAAAAAAAATTCTTGATCCAATGACCAAGTTGGTTTTACGTTTTTTCAACGTCCGCTTTGTAAAAAGAATGACGAATTATCGATGTGATTTCTGTATCTCCCTCCAAGCAGTCTGTGTTGGGGGATCAGCAGCCTCCTCGGTCTCCGTGGGTCCTCTCCAGCCCCCCAACACCCTGGCCTCTGACGAGCGGCAGCTTCTCTCCGGGCAGCGCCTCTTCACTTGCTTTTCCTCGATCCCCCAGGCCGGTTGCCCTGGTTTCTACTCTTCCGTCTCCTCTCTTTCTTTTCTCCAGTCCTTCCAGCTTCCTCTCCCCTAAGCCTCGGATCTAGTCCTTAATGCAGACCCTCTCTTCGTAGTCTCCTTAGTGAGCCCCGGTTTCCTCGGACAAGGGGAAAAGAATTGAGAGATGAGTCCTGGGATCGGCCCCGGAAGGCAGGGCTGTCTGCGGCACCTCGGGTGGTTCAGTTGCCTCAGGGTCTCGGTGGACAGGTGGCTGCTCTGCCTCTGTAGACCCTTCTAGTGCGGAAGTTAGCTAAGAGCCAAGAGGTCCCGTGAGGTTTTTGTTTTTATTTTTTTAGAAAAAGGATCTTGCCAGGATTTACTTTGGGGTGGAAAGTTTCACCCAAGGCCCAGCGCTTGGAGTTCCTTTTGTAAGAATTGTCTGGGAGAAGTCCTGGAAGTTTGGAGAAAATCAGTGAAGGGAAAGAGAGGCGACGGAGGGGCTTCTGGAGGCAGCAAAGGCTTCTGCCCCCTCCTGGGCCTCCGAGGCCTCGGCTGTCCCCCGCGGCCACGCCTGCTGCAGTCATCTCGAGACCCCCGTCTTCTGGGGTCAGCGTGTCTCGCTGGCCTCGCAGGACAGGTGTGCGGGACCCTGGCTCAGGTGCAGCCGAGCTTGCTGCAGGGCTGCTCGGATCCGTCCTCCCTGCCGCCTCAGCCTATTTCTTGGCTCCTCTCTTGGCGCGTCTGGGAAACTGGGCACGGAAAGAATCCCAGCCTGTGTTCGATACGTCGCAGACACACAGGCGAGACGAGGCAGGAGCGGCCAGAGGCCCTGCCAGCGGGAGGGCAGGAGGCAGAGCCGCGCTGGCATCTTCAGCAGCTGGCACAGGCTCCGGGGCTCCGACCTCATCGTATTCCCTCCTTCCTGGGCTTCGTTAGGGTGCTCCAGGGAGCACAGAAGGCTTTTTATAGGCATCCTGGTTCAGCCTCGGAAGGGTTGCTGAAAACAAAACAATATTTCTGGAGTGGAAAGATCTTTAGAAATGTCCTCGTCCAAATGTTTCCCTTTGTTCTTCATCACAGGGTATATTTATAGAGGGAGGATTTTCCCAACACCTCCAGAGCTCAGAGAGCACCACATGTGTGAGGACCAAAGAGACCGGAGGGGGCACTTTGGGGGTAACTCTGAAACCCGCGAGGCTGCCTGGAATCACTAAGGCCCTTGCTCCTCATCACTGAGTATCAGAAATGTCCAGGTCCTGCGGGATCCCAGCCACACTCACTGTTTCCATGGAAATGAGAGGACCTTGTGGTGTAGAAGAGAAGGCAGAGTGCGGACACCGCCACGGCAAAGACAGAGGTCTGGTTTTCATCTCGGCTTCTGGAGCCCAGGCCAGCTTTTCCTGGTGTGTCTTTTATAGAACTTGGAATAAACGGCCTAAGGACAGGTCTTCAGTTTGAGGAAGAATCTCCCTGAACTCAGAGGAAGGGGAAAGGGAACTGGCTCGAAGCCGCCGCACCTGCAGACCCCACACTGAGTGCTGTGGGCCCCGGAACCGCCTGGACTCCTATTTACAGGGGGGCATAGCCTGGAACCCGAGAGCCGTTCCGTCTGCTCCCTGCTTGACTCAGCCTAGGGGAGCTGTGTGTTTCTTGAGGTTTCTGGACCGGCCTGTCAGAGCTCACTGGTTCACACAATCTGAAAGCGATCTGGACAAAGGGCATGGACGTGCCAACATTTGTGAGCAGAGAGACTCTTTATCCCTTTCGAGTTCACTGGAATGTCACTGTCAGCACTGACAAATCAACTGTGTCACCTTTTCCATTATCTCAGCCCCTTGGACAGAGAGTGTGGTGTCAGGGAAGGAACCGGGCAGCAGGGGTCAGAGCCCCAGGCCCAGCCTCTGTATCCATGAGCCGTGTGACCTTGGATGAGTTACTGACCCTCTCTGGGCTGCATGTTAACCGTCTATGAGCAAGAGAGGGGAAATACAAGAGGATTTCTCCCCCTTATATTTACTGTGATTAAAAAGTACATCACATAAAATTGACCATTTTAAACATTTTAAGTGTACAGTTCAATAGTGTTAAGTGTGTTCACATCGTTATGAAACAGATCTTCAGGACATTTTTTATGTTGCAAATCTGAAACTCTGTACTCATTACACAACTTCCCTTTTCTTCCCTGATGTCCCTGGTAACCACCATTATACTTGTTTCTATGCAACTGACTCCTTTGATGGCTCTTCTAAAAGGAACCATTCAGTATTTGTCTGTTTGGGACAAGCTGATTTCGCTGTGGGTAATGTCCTCAAGTCTTATCTATACTGCAGAACATGAAAGGATGTCCTTCCTTCTTCAAGATCATCCAGAGATGGACAGTGGAGTTATTGCTACTTCTTTGCTATTGAGCCACTACTCGCCTGGTTGTGTAAACATCTGCTCAACCTTTCAGTTCCTTTGGATATTGCCCAGGACTGGGTCTACTGGATCACAGGGGGACTCTATTTTAAATTTTTTAGCAAACCATCGTACTGTCTTCACAGTGGCTGTTCAGTTTTACATTCCCACCAGCAGAGCACCAGGGTTCGAAGCTCTCTACATTCTTGTCAACACTGGTCATTTTCTGATAGTCACCATCCCAGAGGGTGTGAGATGCTCTGTCCTGGTGGCTTCAATTTGCATTTCTCTGATGATTAGTCATGCTGAGAATCTTTTCATGTCCTCTTGGTTCCTTGTATATCACCTTTGGAAAAATGTCCATGAAGTCTTTAGCCTAATTTTTAGTTGAGTTATTTGAGTTTTCTGTTGTTGAGTTATAAACTAGATGGGTGCTAGCTGTCCATCTTTAATGATGGGTCTGGAGTCTGATTGTCTTCATCCAAGTTTTGATCTTCCTTTTCCTTCCAAAATGACACAATGGCTGACTGCCATGGGTTATGTTGGTAAGAAATTGACTCCAGGGGCCGGGGATATAGCTCAGTGGTTCCGGCGCCTGTCTTGCAAGCGCAAGGGCCTGGGTTCGATTCCCCGGTAACCACATAACAATGCTGGGCGTGGAGACTCACCCCAGCAGCAACCAGTACCACACACCACAGTGCCGGGCATGGTGGCTCACGCCTGTAATCCCAGCACTCGGGAGGCAGAGGCAGGAGGATTGCTGTGATGTGAGTTGGAGGCTGAGCTCAGGGCCAGCCTGAACCACAAAGCGAGACCCTGTCTCAAAAAAAAAAAAAAAAATTGACTCTATCAAGGACTCTAGGAGATTATTATTATTATTTCTTATGTGTACAAGTGACAGGAGAGAAGATATGCTTTTGAGGGTTTGACATAACTGGATACCTGAGATTTGAGGAAAGTTAGGAGTGGGATTCATTCTCCTAAAACTAAAGCTTCTGCAAAACTGCTCTGTGTTGATGCCTGTGCTACATGCTCTGTGTCTGTTAGCAAATGATTCCTCATGACAGCAGCCTTCGGTACTGGTATTATCCTCATCTCATCATGATGAAATCGAGACAGGGAGTAAATAACTTGCCTAAGGTCCCGCAGCTCTGGGTCTGTGACACAGCCTGGTATCAGGTGAGGTCAGAGGTCTCCCTGCTTCCTGTCCCTCTGACCTGGAGAAAGGCTTCTTCGGACTTTATGCTCTTACCTGACAGCCCAGGATGCTTCGCTTTCCCTCTCCTGCCTTTTTCCCATCACCTCTCTCAGCTGTGCCTGTGGAACTCTATGTCCCTAACAATCCTTCCAAGTATTTCCTTAGTTTCTCCCATCAGCTGATACCTTAGTCCCTCCTGAACTTCCTGCTTCCTGCATCCTTCCCAAGTGGAGAGTGTCTTCTGCCCGCCCTCTGCCCTTGGCCCCAGGAGCTGAGAACCCATGCTCCCTTGCTCATGGCGGCCCACCTTCCCCTGCTCTAAAGTTCCCTGGCTCTGAGACTCACACCTCCTAAGTCAAACCTGACATGTCCCAATATGAGTCTCCATCTTTTGCATATGACTGCAGCAGTGACTCAGGACTCAGATTTGGCCACAGGTCAGTTAGTTGCTGAAGGGTCTGCACTCAGCCTCTCCTGAGCCAAGGTGGTGTTGCACCCACCCTTCTGGCTTTGCGTGTTGCTGAGGACGGCTCCCTCTGCAAATCTGACTGCAGCGTCCTCCTATTCACCCCTTCACCCTGAGGCTTTGTTAGCTCAGGGGGATTCAGACCCTTACTTATTCTGCTTTCCCTGCCTAGGTCTCCTCCCGGCTCCCCTCTGTCGTCACAACCACCAGAACCGATTTCCCACATTCTGCACACTGTTTATTTCTAGCCCTGTCAGTTTCTCCTTCTGCTTTGGAGAATGAAGCCTTTCACCTTCCTTCAAAATCAGTGTTTCAACCCTCCAGCATCACTCCTTTTCTGCAGGCCTCCATGCCAGTCACGTTCTCTCCTCCTCAAATCTTTCTTTCCCCTAGTACTGGCCATTGAACAGGACCTTCACATGAGCTATATCCCCAGCTCTGGTTAAAGTTTTCGTTTTAGCACAGGATCTCCCTAAGTAGCTGAGTTGCCCAATAGGCCGAGACTAGGCTTGAACTTGAAACCCTCCTGCCTCAGCCTTCCACAGCACTGGCTCCCTGCCCTGTCCCTGTGTCCACTCCCCTCTCCCTCACTCACCTCTCTCCATCCTTCACTTGACCCTGCTCCCTACCGAAGAGTCCGTCCGACCTTGCTCCTTCTCCAAATTTCTGGAAGAAGACTTTTTTCTACTCATATCCTTTTTACACTTCGGTCCACTCAAATGTGGCTTCTTTCCACAAGGTAAGAGGTCGGGTTAAACATTTGAGATAGTGAAGGCTCGATGGCTTCCATTGGCCCCACAGAGGTGACCAAGGCGTCTACTATGAAAGCAACACAAGGGGCTGCGTGAGCTTGGGGTGCGAGGTAATATTTTTGACCTGTGTGAGGAGCGAAGGCGGGAAAGGGCCCCAGAATGCCGCTGTGGGTGCCTTGCACACTAACTGCAGAATGGAAGAAGTAAGGGGCCTAGCGGTGCATGAGACTCCAAGTTCCTGCTCCAGGACTGAAGAAAGAAGGAAAAGGGGCAAACGAAGGGGAGGAAGAGATGGAGAGGGAGGAGTTTCTTCCTGCTTGGCCCCCACCGCCCAGCTCAGTTTTCTTTGGACAGCATGGGACTGGACCACATGGTCCACAAACACTTTTCAGCTTTAACCATCGGCACACAAGAGGATTTCTCCTAGCAATGTGCTAAGTTTCTAACTGCCTTGGAGACAGGCCTTTCAAAAGGGCCCACAAAAAGGCTTGTGTTTTTCACAGACTGTGCTAAACAAATATCAACACCAACTGTTTTAAGAGTTGAATTGATTTCATCATGGCCATCTACTTCCTGGAATCTCTTCTTGAGCAAGAAAAGCCAGTGTGTGTGGAGATGGTGGTGTTGGGAGAATGCAAGGCTTCATCTAAGTGAGACACGTGCAGTTCGGAGACGTCAGAAGGCGTTAGGGCACCAACTTTAAGGAGTCACTGTGATTCACTTAAATTCTGGACCAAAGAAAGGTGATACAGGGGCATTTGTGGACGGAGCTGGACAAGAAGATGAAAAGAATGCAGAATTCAATCAGGCAGTAAAGAGATTAGTTGAATCCAGTCTAGGCTAGAGATTACTGAATTCCATCTACCCAAATTAGGCTGCTCCAAAATGGACCGTGTCTGCTGTTTCAAGAGAATTTGGCATGTTCTGATCCTAAAAGATTGTGGTGTTACTATAAAACGTGTAACTTATTTTAGCCTGGGAATGTTAAATTGGAAAGCAATAAAGATGTTAAGTTTGTAAACAGAACCGAGATATTTAAGAGATTATTTTTGTGATATTTTAAAGTTTATTTGATTAGAGTTTCAAGAGATCTTTAAGTGCTAGAGAAGCCTTGGATTGTTTTGGTTATAAATTTGTCCTGTCAAGCATTTGAATATACCAAATCTAAAAAAAGGAATATAGCAACCTGAATACATTTATAAAGACAAATTAGAATTAAGATTATTTAGCTAAGATTGTAAATGATGTTTATTATTTAAACAGTTTCGTTTGCCAACCAGAGTTTCCTGGAGACTTATCAGAGAAAATTTGAAAGTGATTTTCCTGTTTTACTAGTTGTATAGTTAGAGTCATAGTTTGGACTGAAAGTAAAGAAAACCAGGTTTTAAAATTTGTGCCATTAATAACTTAAATATTAATCTAGAAGTTAACTGACAGACAACCCTTTCTATGAAAATGTGCCCCTGTTGAGAACATAAGACGAGGATCAGCAAAGTCAAGAAGGAAGAAAATGTCCCAATGGGACCGAGACATGGCGTGGTGGCTGGTGCCAGAGCAAGGAGGGCGCGCCCGTGACGCAAGAACAGAGACACAACTCGAAAGAATAGAAAGAGGACTGGGGTGAGCGCGGGTTATGACCTAAAATATGTTTCCTTACATTTTTATAACTTGAATATTTCGTGAGTGTTCAACTTCATACCATTATCTTTACATGTCTTTAAGATACAGGTAATAGGGCCAGGGATTTGGCTCAGTGGTTCTGGGGAGTGCAAGGTCCCAAGTTCGATCCCTGGTAACTACATACAACAATGCTGTGCATAGTGGCTCACGCCTATAATCCCAGCACTCAGAAAGCAGAAGCAGGAGGATTGCTGTGAGTTCAAGGCCAGCCTAGGCTGTATGGTGAGTCTAGGGTCAGCCTGAACTACAAAATGAGATCCTGTCTCAGAAAATAATATAGGTAAGTGTCCAGGATTAAACCGATGGGAGAATATTGAATGGAGAAAAGCAGGAACAAGTAGAAGATGTTACAAGTACCCTTTCTCCTCCTCACAACCAACCTGTTATCTTCTCCACTCATCAGGTTCCATGCACAGGGAGACTTTAGCCACTGTTGACAGTCCATGTGAATTTCAGTTGAAGGGGTAGTTTCTCTCTAAGTCCGGTCTTTGCATGTGGAACGGAAGTGCGGGTACAGGGCTCTGCGGGTATGAATGAAGTGGCTGCCATCTAGCCTGAGGAAGATGGAGTGGTGCGAGGCAGGTAAGCAATTAACTAGGGTCCTGCCAAGAGATCTGTGTAGGGTTAGGAGGCAGCGGTCAGAACTACTCTGGGGCCATCCTGCCACCGGGGACAGTAGTCCTAAGTGTAGCCACCAGGCCCTAATCCTGGCTACTCATTGCAGTCACCTGAGGGATATTTTTAAAAATGTCTAAGCCTGACATGCCTGTTCAAATTCTGATTCAGTTGCCCTGGACTATGGTTCATGATCATGATTATTGGGGGAATAGCTATTACAAGAACACTGATAACTTTACTATCCTGTAAGGGTTACTTAAAGAAGCAAATACCCCATTTGCTTATTTTTATGATAACAACAGTGCAGTTTAGGTATTGGCATAGATTTCCTCCACTTTTACTGATAAGTGAGCTGAAGTTCCAAGTATTGTAGGTGCTAATGTTAGGACCCAAAGTCTTTCTTATCCTCTCCGCCCACCCATCTACCCTCTCCCTTTGCTTTTCTTCCCTTTGGGTTTTTTGGTCACAGTCTCATGGGCTGTGCGAAGCCTGAAGATGGCTTTGCCCAAATTCCCATTTGCCCATCTGCCCAAATTCTCCTTATAGTCCTTAAAATGAGTACAACTGAACACAGCTCCGTCAGCTTTGAGAGCAAGGTGCTAATCATCTGTCTTCTTTGCCCCGGTGCAGGTTACAGCAAACTGTTTCTGTAACTCTCTTCTTCTCATTCTCAACACAACCCTGGAGACAGGAGCCTGATGCAGAAGAGTCTGCAGTGTTGCCCACAATGACTTGCATGAGTGGACTAATGTGAGTGTTCTTCGTCTCCAGCAGACACTGAGTGCCCGCTCAGGCCTGGCCTCAGGCCCAGCCGGGCTGCGTAAGCCGGCTGATCACGCTGCACTGTTCGCTCCTGGCCATCCTGACTTGTGGGCTGATTAAAACCAATACATTAAAAATAAGCCTTGAAAACTTTAGGCTTTATTTTGCTTTCTTTTTCAAACTGTGTCCTCTCTAATCCTACAAATGCTACAAATTCAGAAACAAAAATACAAGGAAGTATAAAGAAAAAGCCGAAGATCATCAGCAGGTCTATGAACCAGAGAAAAATCAGTTAACGTTTTCACGAACGCCCAGCTTCCTACGTGTAAACCCATGTGCTCATAGACTTTTTTGCAGTGGGAGCCCTGTGGATTGGTGCCACCATGTAGGTAGTTTTCCACAGTGGTTACAAGTGCAGCCGTAAGGACCAGGGTTCCATTCTTCAACTGATTCTAATTTACTTCATTATCTGATCCAGTCCCACCTTTACAAACAAACGTACTGCCCTGAGAATATCAAGACGATGGGCAAATAGTTTTAAAATGTACGAGAAGTCAGAATGTGTGGAATCATGATCTTCTGAACATTTTCCTGGAAAATGAATGTAACCTCAGGAGGTAACTGCAAATATCAGCAAAAGCCTGACAGAGAAAATGGATAATACTTAATTCTCAGCTTTAGACTTGAAGATGGGCACAAAGGAGAATAACATGCAAAATTATACATTCTTATATCCTAAAAATAACACAACTGAAGGCACTGAATAAGAGAAAGGGAAAAGTAAAAGAGCAGTGTTAGTCAATATGTTGGCAGGAAGTGGGGACCATAAGATACCACTAATCCTGGTGTTGTTTACCATAATATGCGTGCAACATAGACATAATTATTAAACTGACTCTTTTTATTATTTCACATCAATGAAAGGTTCAGAAATTGTAGACGGCCAAAGATTGGATTGTGACCATTAAAAATAAATTACTAGTAGACGAGCAACCACTGTTATCTTCTTAAAGACCTAAATATATATCGATGATAAAAAGGAGAAACATTGCATTATAATCACAAATATAAACATATCAAGTGTAATCTATAAGTCATAAAAACAGGCAGCTCAGGGTTGGGGGCAATAGAATACAGAGGACAAGAATGAAGCTAACACTTTTCTGAGTTTTGACTTTTGAATCATGTAAGTGTTATACATACTCAAAACGTAAAATTAAATCAAAAGAATAAAAAGGGCGAACATTGAAACTGAGTGTAAGTGATGGACCAGACTTTGTATCAAATTGTACACATACATGGAATGAAGCTATACGTACACAGAACACAAGATTAATTCAAGTAAGACTTTAATACATCTTCACAGGATATATTCTATGAACAGAAAGAAGCTTAAGAAATA
>PVIR01001931.1:66594-111945 GCA_004026965.1 Petromus typicus
CCTCCTGCCTCTGCCTCCCGAGTGCTGGGATTACAGGCGTGAGCCACCACGCCCGGCACTGTGGTATGTGGTACTGGTTGCTGCTGGGTGTGGGTCTCCACACCCAGTATTGTTATGTGGTTACCGGGGAATCGAACCCGGGTCCTTGCGCTTGCGAGACAGGCGCCGGAACCACTGAGCTAACTCCCCGGCCCAGAAGCTTAAGAAATATTTGAGTGCATTCAGTTTTTGTCAGTGATAGAATCTGTAAGTAACATTGTGACTATTTTATGTGCAGTACAGCATATCACATGACAAGTGAGAAGTTATCTGAAAGTTTTTGGAAGTTAGATAAAATGTAAGATGGAGGAAAAAGGAAGATTTCTACCATACTGGATTTGAAGAGGAATAGTATAAACTCACACTTTCTGGGAAAAAAAACAAAAAACAAAAAACAAAAAAAATACCCTTTTTCTTATTTATATACAAAGTCTAGAAACTATGATACCTTAAGAACGGTGGTCTCACCTAGCAGCCAGATCTTGGCTTCTAAATGTCATTTTTCATTGAGAAGAGCGGGGCTCCGTGCAGAAAGAGCTGTCTCTAGATCCGAGACAGGAAAAGGACAGGTGAGCTTAGAATGCCATGCTCCAAAAGCCAGGGGCAAACTCCAGGGACAGAGGCGCTGGGGCAGAGTGACACCCAGAGTCTAGGGTCTCCATGGGCACTTCGAGTAGAGCCGAACATCTAATGGGAATAGGAGAAAAAGAAAAGCTCTTCATTAGAAAGTAATGCCCAGGAATAAAGGTAGAAAGAAGGCCGGAAGACGAAAATGAGCAGACACTATTCTACTGTATATGTCTTTCTGGTCTGAATAAATATACATATAAAATCCACTTGGGGAATGATTGAGAAAATTCTTCTTGAATTCAGTGTTGGATGATATTGAGTCCAAGTTGAATTTCCTGAATCTAGTGGTTGTGACAATGATTATGTCCTTGTCACTAGAGAATAGATGCTGAAGTATTAAAAGGTAAGTTTTAGATCTATAAGGTGATTTGAATGGAAGAGCAAAAGTAAGCAGAAATCACAAGAGTGATAAGATGTTAACAATTAGTAAACCTAGATGAAGATTACGGATGTTTATTATATTGAAACTTTGTTTAAACAGGATCACAAAACTCATTATAGAAGGAACATGATGAATGTTTTATAAAATAAACATAATAAGATATTTTAAAATGCTGACATCCCCTTTTGTTTTGCAGCCTGAGGACCCAATCCAGGGCCTTTGCCCTGAGCTATGTCCCGGACCTTCTCTCCTTATGTTTTATTTTGCGAACTCTGTAAGTTGCCCAGGCTGGGCTTGAACTTGCAACTCTCCCATAACATACTCACACTGTTTAACCTCCAGTGAAATCATGGACTGAGGTCCCAGTCATCAACAACTGCTGAAACTGTTAAGTGAAAGTCGATGTGAAAATGTGCGATGGGGAGACTGAGCCGAGAGAGCTCAGAGCCAACGACTGATAAAAATACTCGATGTGGGGGACGAGCCTTGGGTGCCTTGCAGTGTGGTATAGTAGGAAATACAATGAGCCATCTATAAAATACCTGCCAAAATTTAAAAAAATTCTGAATTCAATTGAGACCCCAGATCTACTTAACTGTTTACAGGGGATAATGGAACATATTAAAAGACATAAAGAGGCTATGTTTGGCCAAATGTAGAATATAAAAAAATCTCTGCCAGGTGTAATGGCTCACACCTGTAATCCCAACACTGGGAAGGCTGAGGCAGGAGGATCGCTGCCGAGTTCAAGACCAGCTTGGAGTATGTAGTGAGAACTTGTCGCAACACAAAATGAAATACCCAAAATGTGAGAAACTCTACAAGGCTAAATGACCTGATTTCCTTAATACATGAAAGGCATCATAAAAAGTAGAAAACTTGTTATAGATTGTAGAGATATAAGAGAAGTATCAACCAAATCCAGTCTATGGAATTTTTGAATCCAAATTTTTAAAAAACTGCAGAAAGATATTCTTAACCTGAAACTGTGCATGAATAAGTACTAGGTAATTTTAAGAAATAACTGTTAACTTGGGTGAGTGAAAAAATGACATTGGAATAATGTTAACTTTACAAAATTCTTCCTGAACAGTGTTATAAATCTGATCGACAGCAGAAAAGATAAGAAAATAAGTCTTTCTCTTTTAGTGATTTAAATGGAAATATTTGAAAGTTGAACAGCAGTGTGATATTTGCTTTAAATATTCCAGGAAAAAATGACAAGAGAAAAGAATGTGGGGAATTAAGGGAAGCAAGAACTGGGCAAAATATTGATAATCAAAGAGCTGAGTCATAAGCTGGACGCGGCTCGCGCCTGTAACGCCGACACGCAGGAGGCTGAGGCGGAGGGCGGCTGCAAGTTGAGGCCAGCCGGGCTGCGCAGTGAGTTCAAAGCCAGCCTGAACTACAGATCGATATCCTGTCTCACAAAAAAAGCAGGTTCATATTCCCTCTCCTTATATTTGTGTATTTGGTGATTATAAAAAATTACTGAAACCCAGTGTTCTGAGAGACTGAGGGAGGACAGCAGGAAGGTGACAAGTTCAAGGTCAGCCTGGGTAACTTGGACATTTAGTGACAAGATTTCACAAAATAAAAAGTAAGAAAGGAGTCTGAGGATGTAGCTCAGTGTGAAGGTTCAGTCCCCACTAACACACACGTACGCACGTGCACACACACACACACACACACACACACACACACACACAGAGGTATAATGACCTTTAGGTGTGTATCTTTGTACTTTCGGGGGTGGTAATGAGGACTCGGAGTCTTTCACACACAGAGAAAGTGCTGTATCACTGACCCACGTCTCCACCCCTGGTACATTTTTCTGATTGTTGACTAGACAGAAGTTCCTAGAAGTGGAATTGTGAAATCGAAGGTCATGCATGTTTTGAAAACTTTTACACCAATTGCTTCATTGAAACAGATAAATAAACTTTTAACCAAAATGAGAAAGCAGCTTCTCCAGAAATATATAATTCTTCCCAGAGACATTTCAAACACCCACAAGCACCTGGGAGTGGTTCTCATTTGTTTTCCGATTTGCTGAGCGGAAGCTGCGGTGTCTCTTCCGATGCCCGGCCGTGTTCTCACAGGGCAGGGGCTGGTGACATCCCTCCTTGCTCTGGTGATCCTGTATGTTCAATGCACTGTTTGGAGAGATACTTTTTCAAAAATACTGGGAAACTTGGGTTCCCTGGCTTTGCTTTTTTAATAAAGGAAATTTAGAGTTTGTGTCCTAAGTCACACAGTGAATTAGAGAGATTTCTACAAGGGGAGAATTTACTCCTCTCTCCAGGGAACCTGCGATAAAAACACAAGCTGTAGTTATTCCAGGGGAGAAACCGAGGGATCAGAAAGTAGTGAGAGAGTGCTGGGCACGGTGGTACAAGCCTGTAATCCCAGCACCCAGGAGGCTGAGGCAGGAGGATCACTGTGTTTGAGGCCAGCCCAAACTACAATGTGAAACTGTCTCAAAATACAAACAACTGGGGCCAGGAATTTAGCTCAGTGGTTCCAATACCTGCCTTGAAAGTGCAAGGGCCGGAGTTCGATCCCCAGTAACCACACACCACAATATTGGGCTGGAGACTCACATACACCGGCAAGCAGAACCACATACCACAGTGCCGGGCACGGGGGCTCACGTCTGTCATCCCAGCACTCGGGAGGCAGAGGCAGGAGGATTGTGATGTGAGTATGAGACTGAGCTCAGGCCACCCTGAACTACAAAAAGCAAAACCCTGTCTCAAAGATAAAAGAAAATAAAACAAACAAGCAAACAACTTCAAAATCAAGCAGTAGGTGATGGGAAGGGCTGGGGGGAGAGACTCTGAGTGTCCTGGGCAGAGTATGACGCCAAAATGCTAAGACAGACAGATAAGGAAAAGAAGGGACTCTTACGAATCTCACACATGTTAGTGATTTGCCAACTTGGGTCAACATAGAGCTACTAAGGTTGCAGGAGAAGAAAAGCATACGATTCTCATCCATTCCCTACCTCCTCCTCTGCCTGTCTCTCTCTTTCATCTGGGGCTGCTTTTCCATCCAAGATTCAAATAGGGTCTTCTGGAAGATGCCACTTGCATTTCTTCAGACACTGTTACAGTATACACCAAAGTTTCCAAATGCACACATGACTGTAGCAGTGGGAGTGGCCTCAAAGCAAGCCGAAGGATCAGAAAAAAAGATGTAAGAAAGGTCAGTCACTCGGGGATTTAGACGGAATTCCCACCACAATAAAAGACTTTAGGCTTTAGCTCATCTGACATTGAGACAAAATGTGCATCGAATATGCGGAAAGGTTATACGGCACCTTTCGGTGTCACAGTCGTGCAGAAGTTGTGGGACCGGCGAGCCCTTCTGGGGGGAAAGCAAACTCCGATGAGTTTTATGGAAACTGGAAGCACAGCCGCTGTGCCTGGGCTGGTTAGCGCCTCTGGAGTAACTCGAAACGCTGGAGGAAAAGGTGGCACAAGCCCCGTGGGACAGCGAGGACGGATGCTGGCTAAGCTGCCCTGGCGGCCTTCGGGTGCTTTGCGGCTTGCAGGTCAGACACACCCCTAAATCTGCCACGCTCTGTGGGCTTGTTGGTTTAAACCCAGCTGTGGCTTAGTTTCTCCTTGCGGTCTTGTTGCCCACATTCACGAGGCGTGTCAGAAACCTTAACAGGTATGTGCCTGATGTACTTGTACACAGCTGTATTGGGTGTGCTGGCCGGATATGACTCCAAAGAGTTTGCCACAGGGCAAGATCCTGTTAAACCATTTACACTTTCCAGCTGGGCAGATGCAAGCAAACCATCTATAAGAATTCCGAAGGAATATCTTGTACCTGAATTAGCTAGTGAGGTCCGATCTCTCTGGTCCAAAGCATCTGGCCTCAGCATCTGCAGGAGCCAAAGTGCTTGCATGTCCAGGCCTCACACCTCTTATTCAGCTGTCTGCGACCACGTACCTCCACATTGGAAGTGGCATCAAATATGGCAAGATTTGATGGGCTAGATACGGTCATAGATGCCATGTGAATGTATCTACTGAATCCCCGAACCCCACCTTCAGGCAGGGAGGGTTCTGTGATGGGGCAAGTGGGAGAGGAAACTTTTTCTGACTAAAAGAAAGCTGAAAATTATTTCATCAGAGCTCAGAAAAGGAAGCTCCTCACTGCAGATGATTCTGTGTGTGTTTTTCACCCTAGAGAGGAGATCTCACCCCTGCCACCTCCCTGAGGCAGGGCCAGATTTAGAGCTTATCAAAGAAGACAACGGAACACCAAGGGCCGGCTGTGAGCTTCTCACACCCGGGGCTGCCAGGAGGCTGCACTTCGTGCGACGAGGATCTTCTCACAGTGGGCAGATGGTTTCAAAACAAGTAGTTTCCTGTACTGATGACTGTCCATCAGCTTTTAGAAATGAAGAATCAGCTTCTGCTCCTCTAAAACAATAGTGATAAACATATCATACAAATTAAAATGACTTTTAAAGGTTCAAAAGCAGAATTAGGCATATGTGCACAGGGCTGAAAGCATTCTATTGGATATAGAATGCAAAGCCCTTACTACCTAACATGTAGGAGATGTGCTATCATTATTATATGGGCTTCTTTTCTATTACATTTACGGTAATGATTATAGCGGCACTCCTATTGCAAACTACATCCATTCTATGCTTTTTGGTGAGATATTTGGTTTCCTCTTTTTGTTTAGGTCTAACAAAATTATGATGATTCTGTTATACAGTATGTATCTCCTCTCCTTCAAACTCCTTGAGTTTGCCACAGATTTGTCAAATATTTCAACTTTTTAAATCTTGGTTTCCCTTTAGCCTCCCTTGAAAAGGGGCTTTGACTTGAATAGGGGTGAAAGTTGGCTTCTACATTTAAAGGAGAAATGCATTACAGGTGAGAATTATCCAGGAAAAAGCCTATTGTTACGATTTTTCTGTGAAAGTTCTCAAAGAAGGCCTTGTAGGGACATCTGGAGGGCAGTCCGTGGCGGGTAAGGAGTAGAACATTATCTGGTAAGTCTGTGGCAATTTTTTTTTTCTGGTGAAGTATCTGAGGTAGTTAGCTGAAATGAGGTACCCTGCCCAAGGTCAGCCAAGGACAGCACACGCAAAGCAGGATTAGAATTCACAGTCACAGTGCCCAGAATTCCTGTGCGTGACTGGACTTTGCTACGTGATGTTACTTGGTGGCAACACTAATTATTGTGGCAACAGTATCTCCAGAGAGCAAGGGGAGGGACAAAGGAGAATCATTAAGTCAGAATGGTACAACTGGAAGAATTCTGGTCCAACACTCTCTTTACACAGAGGGGGGATTGACGTCTGTGGCAGCTGAAAGACACATCCAAGGTCAGAGGACCAATAAACGGCTGAGCAGAGGTAAGGACTTTGCTGGATGGTGCTTCACTTCGTACTTTTTCCTCTTGGTTTCCTTCCTTTCTTGTCTCCCTTTCCTTCCTTCCTGGTGTTTTGGAGACAGTGTCTGCATCGTCTAGGCTGAGCCAAACTTGCACCCTCCTGCCCAAGCCTCTGGAGTGTTGGGATCACAGGCGTGCACCACCACGCCTCGGTGTTTTCTCTGGAATTTTTTTTCTTCTGAACTTATGAAAAAATAATCTTTCTATAATCATGTGGCATGAGAATTCGCAAACCTTTGGCAAAATTGCAAACTACATTCTCTTACTTGATCAATTGCCTAATTTTCCTTTATTCCACTGTCTAGTTTTAACAGAACTTTCTGTACGTTGTTTGAATTCCCAGAAGATGCGGCTGGCTATATTTGTAAAGTATGTTTATAATATGATATGCTTCTCTTCTGTCACACCAGAAGCCAGTATTATTGCTTTACATCTGAATTGTCCACGTGGAAAGTGTGAATATATTCCTCAAGACTGGTTTATCATGATCCAGTCCCCACTGTATGTTAAGAATTAATCTTGAGGGCCGGGGATTTAGCTCAGTGGTTCCAGGGCCTACCTTGCAAGTGCAAGGGTGGGGTTTGATTCTCCCTAACCACATACATAATGTCGGGTGTGGAGACTCACGTCCACCAACAATCAGTACCACATACCACAGTGCTGGGCGTGGTGGCTCACGCCTGTAATCCCAGCACTCGGGAGGCAGAGGCAGGAAGATTGTTATGAGTTCAAAGCTGAGCACAGGGCCAGCCTGAACTACAAAAGGGAGACCCTGTCTCAAAAAAAAAAAAAGAAAAAAAAAAAAAGAATTATTCTTCATCCAGGCCCTTTATTTATCATTTTTGTCTTTACAAAAGAAGCCAGTGCTCCTGCAGCCATCTTTCAGATCAGCCAAGTGGGGTCCAGAACACGAGGCTGAGCGCAGCACAGTTGGATCTCCACTCCAGGTCAGTGTGAACTGACCTTTGGACAGATTCCAAAAGGAGAGAATGAGAATTCAGCTGGGTTTAGGGTTACAAAGAAATAATCTGGAAGCTAAAACACAGAGCACAGAGGTTAGTGCTGATGACCTGGGTCATTTGAGGGCGAGAGAGGGCATTGGCTTCTAGAAAAAGCGGTCGCTGAAGTCCTAGTGTTGGATATTTCACAACGTTGCCCAGAGGTCTGAATGCCACCAAAATAATGTTTGGTGTGGAAGAAATGTGGCACCATCTGCCAGTCAGTGAGTGATACGAGCAAGGGACGGCAGTCTTCTGGCTTATATGTTCTTTGCGAAGAGAATCCTGCTCTTGGATTCTGAATCAATAGCAAGAAGCAGCTTCATTTTGCTTGGTGAGAGGGGACAGAGCAGGGGACAGAGTGTGGGCCGCGGTGCTCCGAGTGTCAGGACGCTCGTTCCTGATGATGTGACCTCAGGCCCGTGTCTTTCACTTCCAATTCTTCTCTCTAAAATGGGAGCACGACGGCACTTCCTGTAGCTCAGCTGTGAGGGCTCGACGGGATGGTGCGTAGAAAACGCCAGGCATATAGACAGGCACTCCCGAAATCAGTGTTTCCAACTATTTCCCTCATTTGTGTTGAGTCCTGTTGGTCTGGTAAGAGGAGTCAGACAGGCAACACTCTGCTTGCTCATTCCCTCTACAGACTGGCATTCTCGTTCTCTTCAGCGGTTCACATGGATTTTCCGGATTGGACTGTCAGCACGAGAGTCTGCTTCCCCGTGCATCACTGTGTCACACGGCAGGAGGAGGACATGACCGCAGAGAGCCTGGCTCCCTCCTTGGACTATGGGTTACAGTCACTTGAGACACTGTGATGAACATAGGTCGTCAAGGCCAGATTTGAAGCCATCCTGCCGTGTTCCGAGGAATGGTGGCAGAAGCCCACTGTCTCATTTGTGCCCGCAGGATTTTAACTTATGGAGGCGACGGAGTGAGGAGCATGAGTATTGCTACTGAAGGAAAAACTCATTGCTCGTGCCTCCTGAGAACAGAAAGAATGTTACACGTTGGGCCACAAGAGGAGCCTCAGTTTTGCTCAGGAGGCAGCAAAGAAAGAGCTGGCAGAGGAGAGTTTAGGAGGGGCTGGTTTGCATGATTACAGGAGGCTGTGGGCTGGCCAGGTCCCTGGCTGCCTGCAACGCAGTCTGGGATGAGCTGTGGCAGAAGTAATATTGGCTTATTATGTGAGAGGGGGGTAGAGAGGGTAGTTATGGAATGTCAGACGGAGGCACTCACTGCTTTTAAGAAGGCGTTTACATAGGCAACTTACCTTCAGCAATTGGCTAGTTCAGGCTTGAGTGGTCTCACCCTCTGTCATTAAGGCTCCCAACATGTTGAAGAACATTAGAAAATTTAAAAATATGATCAATACACTTATCAATCCATTTCCACATGCTTTCCCTTGTCCCTCCAACACTCAAAGCTCTCTGAAAATAAGTGAAGACAAAGGCATCAAGGTTAAGCACACAGGGTGGCCACTTTGGGGTAGGAAAGCAAAAGAACTGTTATTCTTAAAGCTGTTTGTATTATTCCTCAGTTTGTGTGGTGTCACTTATTTTATAGACTGCATTGGAAAAAAGAAGTGAAAGGACAGAAAAACTACGAGGAAATCCACTGGAATCCTATGTATCTACCAGCAGCACTACAAGGTGACCAGCAAGCTGACATAAACCCCGCAGCTGTTGCTGGCTTATCATCTTTGGTTCACCATTCTAGAAAAAAGTCAATGTTATAATTTAGGATTTCACCACATCAAAGCAAATATCATCCAACTCCCATACACACAAGAGCATCTGTGTTGTGAATTATTCACTGTATCTGATTTTCTTTTGAGGCAGCTATTTTTGTAGCAGGTGTAAAATATTTAGGAGCATGAATTGACTTTCGTGGTGCAGTTTTACAGGTGTTTTGACTTGTTAACCCAGGCCTAGGTTCCCGAGGCCCACGCATACGACAGAACTGCGGTTTGTACTTATCCAGCCTTGGAGCCACGGGAACCGGAAGCTCTGGTTCTATTATCACAGACTCACAACACTATTCCCACTGTAACTTATGATGATCCCTTCTCTGATAAAGGTCACTGGGCTTTAGATAAGGCAAAACATATAAATCTTGAGACCACGGCATTGAAGAATTACACACAGTATCAACAATACACAACAGCATTTTCAATCTTACTGATGTTACTCATCCTACCCACTGATTTGGTCTCTAATATTTTACCATCAATATTTATTTATTGAGCACCAAGGACACTGTAAGCTTCTTAAGGGGCTATTCGAATTTTGATGTCCGTCTTGAAGCAATAAACTGCATCAGACACATACTGAGAGCTAAGGTGAGTCTCTGAATATCTGAATTTCCTGGAATTGCTGTAGGCAGCTTTCTGTTACTATAAAGAAAAATACCTAGGACAGGCTCCTCTTAAAAAGAGGAGATGTTTGCTCGGCTCATTTCTGGAAGTGTAAGTTCACAGTTGGTGATCCCATTGCTTTTGATCCGGGGGTCAGGCAGCTCGTGGACGCGAGAGTGCCCGGCAGAAGCAGCCCTTACCTTATGGCATGAAGGGGTGGGGTGGGGAGGGAGGGCAGAGAGAGGGAGAGAGAGGGAAAGTCTTGTCAGGAGCATAGTGGAATGGCCTAGATTGTTCATTCCCTCCCAATATTCCTCAGGTGGTCAGCAGGAATTCATTCAAATGTGAGTAGACAGGATGGTGGTGGCTCTAGGAGGATACTGTTTGTTCTTCTGCATAGATCAAAGCTCAGCCCCTCCTGTCCAGTCCCTTCCCCAGGGCAAGGTCACTGGATTACCTGGTCTGGGCTGATCACTGTGGCTTCCACCAGGGTGTGGCCAGTGCTAGGTAGCCACAGGAGGCCGATAAGCTCGAGGAGAGCGGTGAGGGGACTCCTCGGTGGCCCTGGCTCACTGTGGTTTTGGGGTGGTGGGGTCCTCTGTCTCCTGGCACAGAGCAGCAGGGAGACTACACACCTGCCCTGGATGCACTGTCTCCCCCTTGCCCATGCAGGATGTGACAGGAGCTGTCAGCTCCCCGTCACGGGTCTCTGCGTGCTGTGATCTGTTGGGTTCCTTGCTACCTGGTTCCCGGTTGATTTTTTTCACTACAACCAAGTCCTTTCATTGTTATTTCTTCAGCCAGCCTTGGGCACACTGTCTTTGCCCTCCAGACCGCTCGCCAGATCGTCACTCGTTCGCCACCATATACAGACCACTCTACCGACCCCTCCAACAGTAGTACTCAGCCCAGAGAGAAGCTGAAAGGCCAAGTTGCTGTCAGTATCACCTTAATTCACAGGTTATACGTCAATCATCCAGCACAGCTCCCGACTCTCAGTAGCTTTCAGTAGTAGTTCTTTCTGTGTTGTCCGTTTAACAGCCAGAAAATGACAACTATCGCTTCTGTTTGCTCAGTGAAGAGATTAATCCTATTAGCTGCTATTTTATTTCACTCATATTGAGGGCTTACCATAGGCCATGCCATTCAGTGGCTTGATCTCAGTGGCTCGTAACTCAGAGCAGTTGCATGAAGTAAGCACCACAAAATTATTACCTACATCTTACTGATGGGGACACCAAAGCTCAGGGAGGACGCATGAGCTACCCAGAGCCACCCAGAGAGTGAGTAAGCAAGCCAAGATTTGGGATTGGCCTACTGCCTCCAGAACCTGTGTTCTCATCACGGTATCTACAGCCTGTGAGGTGAGATAGCCAGGCCTCCTTTGTGTGGAGCTGGAAGCAGGCAGTGAGTGATGACAGGTGTGATGCTTTCCCAGGCAGGCTTACGCTAGTCCAGAGAAAGTGACACCGAAGCCGAGCTTTTGGGAGCGAACCAGACACAAGCCCCAGCCGGCCTCAGGCCACACACTTGGGAGAAAGTCAAGGCAGAGCATTGTGGAATCGTAACGCAGCTCCTGGCGTCTCGCAATAAAGATTTAATTTCTTCCCTGCCCGTGACTGCTTCTGCAGAAATCTTGCTTGATGACCATGTGTGAATCAGTCTTCACGGTGCCATGGAAGGTCACAGAACCACAGTCTCCTCTCAGTTATCTGTAAGTGACACCCATTCATTTCCGTGGAAGGGGCATGTGTTTACGTGAGGGAAAACTGGGTTGAGGGGCTATCGCATAGCAAGTAATGACAATTCCGGCGCCCTGGAATGCACATTTAGTACCTATGCTCGTCATTTGGGAAGATTACACAGCCCGTGATTTAGAGGCTGGGACTCGGAGCCACCTCCCCGTGGCCGGGTGATCTTGTCCCGAAGTTCCCGTCCTCCTCTGCCTTCCCCCAGGTTATCATTACTTTTTGACACCCAGACATACGGGTTGAAAAAGAAGACTTGCCAATCAAGGGATTTTCTTAAAGATGATGTTCCTTGTAGAATTATACTGTGGAAGAAAACAATGTGGAATACTGCTCCCCGGGGATCTCTCCGAATCGGAAACATGTGGGCACAGCAGCTCAGCGGGGTCTGTCTGCGGCTCACCCCCAGGATCCGTTCTGGCCCCAGTCTGTGCTGTTTTCCTAGCGCTGTGTCAGGAAGGAAATGTCTCTTGCTTGGGCGGTGGTTTGGCATCTGGGGCCCATCTGGGTGTCTCTCTGCACACTACAGAGCGCCTCAGAGAGAGAGCAAATGGTTAGCGCTGTTCAGTGGCTGGAAACTACAGGCAAAATAAGCGTCTTTAAAGGAACTTCCTAATAACATTTTTATCTACCCTCTACTTCAATTGCTTTCTTTCTCCTGTTTCTTTCTTCTCTGTCTCTCCCCTCAGATTGTTACAATAAGAACCTGTTAAATAAAGAGTTTGGAAACTGAAGTTGTAGGTACAGTTCTTGTACCAACAGAAATACATGACTGAGTTTCTCATGAGCTTGATTTCTGCTTTGCCCTGTGGATGTTTGTTGAAAATCTACAATGAGCACTGTATCTCTTGGGACTGAGAGGTGAAGAAGACGAACATAATCCCCGTTTTAGTGAAGCTGGCACTTCAGGAGGAAAATGTGATGCTACCGAGAGGCAGGAACCCAACCTTGTGATGTGTAGTCAGACATACTGGCTGTAGGCCATTGTTTGCTTTGTCTGTAAAATCAGTGTACAATCATACGCAGAATACTTCCCAGACATAAAGGCATGGTTTAAAATGCAGCATATGCAAGGAATCTGGGACAGCCAAATTGACTATTAAGAAGAACACGGAAGACTCACTCTCTGATTTTATGACATCTATAAAAGCTACTATTCTAAGGACAGTGTGGTAGTGGTGTAAGGACAGGTATTTGGATTAAAGCACCAGAGTGGAAAATCTAGAAATAGACCCACATTTACATGATCAGTTGAATTTTGATAAACTGCCAACAGAAGGGAAATGACGTTCTTTAATAAATTATATTGGAGTAATTTTATATATGCATTAAGAAAATACCTTGCCAAGTGCAGTGCCAGACATCTCTAATCCCATCACTTGGGAGGCTGAGACAGGAGCATTGCTATGAGTTTGAGGCCAGCTTTCTGTATATAGCAAGCTTAAGGCCAACCCAAACTACATAGTGAGACTATGTCTCAAAAAAAAATAAAACAAACAAAACCTAGCTGACGTGGTGGAAGACAGCTATAATTCTAGCATTTGAGGGGCTGAGGAAGGAGGATCACTGAAGATTTGAGGCCAGCCTGGGCTACATAGTGAGTTGAAGGCCAATCTGAAGTATATAGTAAGATCCTGTCTCAAAAAAGAAGAAAAACATTGTAATAAAACTTGATAAAGATAAAAACATTAGCTCGCCAAAAATATAATTAAGAAAATTAAAAGTTAAGCAAACTAAGAGAAAATATTTGTAAAGCACATATATGACACTGGACTTTTATTTAGATACATAAAATTTCTCTTTCAGTGCAATAACAAGAAAATCTAGTAATGAAGTGGGGAAAATGTTTGAATAGATATTGTAAAGGGAAATATACAGATAGTCAAAAAGCACATGAGTAGATGCTTTGTGTTATTGGGAACAAAATAAATGCTACCTAGTGGTACATCCTCAATGAGATATCATAAGGGACATACTAGAGTAGCTAAGATGAAAAAGATTCACAATAACAAGTGTTGGAGAGGCCCGGGAGCACGTGGAATCTCATACACTGCTGGTGAGATTGGGAAAAAGAAACTTTCTCTGAATAATGAAACTTTTTAATATGTTAAATATATCATATGACCCAGTTACTCTACTCTTAGATATTATTCAAGGGAAATGAAAATACATGTATTGGGCTGGGGATTTAGCTCAGTGGTTCTGGCTCCTGCTTTGGAAGTGTAAGGTTCCTGGTTTGATCCCTGGTAACTACATAAAACAGTGGTGGATGTGATGATTCACGCCCATCAGCAATCAGTACCACATACCACAGTGCTGTGTGTCGCTCACGCCTGTCATCCCAGCACTCTGGAGGCAGAGACAGGAAGATTGCTAAATTCTAGGCTGAGTTCAGAACCAGCCTGAACTATAAAGTGAGACCCTGTCTCAAAAATAAACAAAAAAGGAAAATACATATACACTGAAAAACTTAGATGAATATTCACACGTATATTAATTACATAGTTACGTATTTAATTATATATTATAATATTACCACATTGAAAATGATCCAAATACCCAGTAATATAGAAGCAAAAAGAAACTTCTGACTGATGGATACTAACTCAAAGGAATGGAATACAGATGTGATATCATAAGTGAGTCTGGAAAGCATCATAATCAGAGAAGGGAGCCAGAGATGAAAAACCTTCACAGTTCTATAGTGCTGTACCCCATTAACGTGGTGTCGTGTAACCCAATATATAAGCTGTTATTATTTTGATGTGAGTATTAGTGTTACTAAGGAAACGTTTTGCATCTCTCTTAGTGCAGCGCCTCAGTTTTCACATCTGAAGACGTGGCAGGTGCCACAAAGGGCATGTGCTTGTTGACCACGTGTGGTAGTGGTGATGGCAGCCAAGAGGGCCAGTGCTCTAAGGGGCACAGTTTAGTAAACGTCCACCCCACTGTGCCATCCTCTGGTCGTGCAGAGAAGCATGCAGAGCCCTGTGAGTTCAGAGTGTCTTTCCCGAGTTAAAGACCCAGTTCCATCAGAACTGAGCACCACAAGTTTCCCCAGCCCTCGCTGGACTGTGCTTTCCATGACACCACGCCTCTGTGGAGGAAGGAGAATTCCAACTTCCTGCTTTGTCCTGGTTGAGAGCTGGGGCTTCGTCCAGGGACAGAGAGGGCTGGACTTGCAGGGACCTCCTGCAGCCTTTCCCTCTGCTGTGTGTTCAGTGGTCCACCCCACCCGAGGCTCTGTGTGGTCCAGGCCGTGTGGCTGAGTCACATTCAGGCCGTGGTGTGCAGGGACCCCTGGTCTGTGTGCAATTGTTGTGGTATTCGGGCACTTTCATCCTGGGATGAGGAGAGTGAAGGAGTCTCCCGATCTTTATCCATTTAGCAAGCACTTGCCGAATGTCCGCCATGTCCAGGCCCTGTTCTTGGTATTCATCATCTCCGGGGAATAGACTCTAGGGCCCGGAGACAGACAGATGTGTTTGTGTAAAGTATGTGAGTCAGATAGGGATTAGGGCTATGGAGAAGACAGAACAAATGAAAGCAAAGGGGTGTCCTTGTGGTGTTTTATCATGACTTTTTCATTTAAGATTCCTGCTTTTTTTTTTCTACATAAGAAGCTTTATGTAAACCAAGGCCACGAAGAATCTCTCTTACATGCCATAGAAGACTTAGGATAGCAGTTTTTAGATGGTGAGTGAGGGATTTGTTTATTCTCTAATCGTCAAGTGTTCTTACTGATGCAAAGAGGGAATTAAAAGAAGGAAAGCATTCTTATCCCATGTAGTTGTCCCTGGTACTGACGGGAGATGGATTCCAGGGCTCCTGCAGATGCTCGAATTCCTTCGATAACGTAGCGTTTGCAAATAACTCGTGCCGGCCTCTCCTCCATTCACTGTGTCTAGATGGCCAGTCCTATCGCATGCCATGGAAATGCTGTGGGAACAGCACTTGTTATATTGCACTTTGGGGGGAATATTGACAAGAAAAACATTCATAGACTTTCATTAGATGCAGTTTTTGAAAGGTGTTTCCCACTGCAGTTGGTGGAATTAGCAGATGTCAAATATGTGAAGCCATTGTATATATTTATGTATCTTATAAACACATTGCTGTTGTTATAATTGTGTTTCAGTGTCTTTAACACTGGAGCACATATTTCCTCCTAAATTAAGAGGGAATTTTTACCAACATCTAGCACATGCTGGGAAAAACAAAACAAATAAATACGGCACATGCTGCCTGCTGGCACAGTGCTGAGGTCCTGAGACACGCTGGCCCAGTCGAGGACCGAGAGAGTCTCTGCTGTCTGTGCGCTCATTTGCCAGACTTCTGTAGTTAGGACCCATGGGAGTAAGAACTGGCATAGTGGGGCTGGGGCTGTAGCTCAGTGGTGCCCTGCCTGTGTGGCAAGCACAAGGTCCTGAGTTTGATCCCCAGTACTGGAAAAAAAAAAAAGCAGTGACTAACATTAAAATCAATTTCCACTCACGTATCTCTTAGTGTTTCTCTCTCACTTCTGTGCTGGCCAGCTAACCAGGCTCTCTGTTGATCCTGGCTTCCCTGATGATCAGCTATGTACAACAAAAGGTTATACACTAAGAATATAATCAGGCCAATTGCTAAGGGAAAAGCACGATTTGCCATCATTCAGGACTTCATGCCGCTGAGGAATGTGCACAGGACAGCTGTTACAATCACTTGCAAAGCCTTGGCAATGAGGACTTGACATGCTCCATCCTGTTTGTAAGGGAAGAGCCGTGATGGGAAGAGTGACAAGTGCTACGAGAGAAGAACTTGACATTAAGGAGCAGGGGAGGTGCGTGCAAACTTGATTAAGCCCCAGAATAGTTTTTTTTTTAAATAAATATAATGTATCTCATTAAAATGTAGTTGAGCACAACATAAAGGATGATATGCAGTACTATCATACAATTTTTCTTGAAAATTTAAATAATCTAAATAATTACTTGTTGTTTTATTGCCCTGAAAAATAACCACACAATTGAAATAAAACTAGATTTGGTTAAATGTATAATAATTTTATAATTTATGTAATGTTTAGTTCATTTTTCAAGAAAATATCCCTGTAACGTTTATTTTTCCAATGACATGTTGATGCATTTATTTTTCAGTTATACTGATTACCTTGAAGTGGCAGGAAATACCCTGCAAGGCCTAGTAGTGTCTCTACTTTTCAGGTGCAGAAACCAAGACATGAAAACTTTGGTGATTTTCTCAAGGTCGCAGAGGTTGGAGGAGGTGGGGGCTGCCAGCAGCTCTATTGCTTGAGCTCAGGGGGCTGGACCCTCCACTGCACAACACTGCCTCCTAGAGGACTCAGGCTTGTTGAGTCCAGATAAAACTCAAAACTAAGTCTTGCATAAACAGTTGTCTAATGGCTATTTCTTGTAGACCTCACTGGAATGATTCTACATTAAATATTTCAGCTCAGGTGGTTTTGAAAAGTAAATGAATATATTATCTATTGTCTCACAGTCATATTTATACTGTCTAAGAGTTTTGAAGTCCAAACCTCTCAAGAGCCAGTTAAAGTCTGTTATCCATGTGTTTCCTCACTGCTAGGGAAATTGAACATGTCTGTTATAAATGCTGAGTATTTAATAGCCCCTCCTTATAGTTCAGCCAGAGAGCAGACAAAGAAGTGATCTCCCAGCATACAATGACATACTGTCTCTGCATATCATTCAAGCAGCGGAAAGATAATGGCCATGTATGATTTTAGGCAAGACTGCTGATTTGCAGTCTCTCCAGGAAATTGTAGTGTTTCCGAAGACAATATTCCTAGTCAAAATAAGGTTAGCCCAAAGCAGCAGTGATGACCACAGCCAAAGGTAATGACACTGTGTGTTTTGCTGGAAACAACCAGAAGACAACGAAGGCAGCATCACAGACCGTCCACCCTGTAATTCACTTTTGTTCTCAGGTCTTGGGTGTCTGTCACCCACGGAACTGAAAAAAATACAGTCTTCTTTTCCTTTGAGTATGTTGCATTTGTAGATGGGCCAGAAAAATCATTCATGATGACAAAATAGAATCTAGGGAAGAAGAAATAAATGTATGCTATAAAGGAAGTGTGGCCCTTTACTTAGTTTTAAATTTTCAAAGAAGGCAAAGAAATCCAACTACATTCTCTACGAAACAGAAAGGACCACTCTCTGGTAGCTAGGGCCAAGCCAGCTGGGCAGAGTCAAGAGATCGAAGTTCTTCTAGTGAAGTTGGGGGCTATCAATGCTAGTGGGCCACCAGAAGTCCCCTTCTGGGTACACTCTCAGGAGAACTATAGGCAGGAACTCAGGGATTTTTTTTTTTGAGACAAGGTCTCGCTTTTGTAGTTCAGGCTGGCCCTGAGCTCAGCCTCAAACTCACAGCAATCCTCCTGCTTCTGCCTCCCAAATGCTGGGATGACAGGTGTGAGCCGCCACACTTGGCACTGTGGTATGTGGTACTGGTTGCTGCTGGGCGTGAGTCTCCACGTCCAGTATTGTTGTATGTGGTGACCGGGGATCGAACCTGGGCCCTTGCACTTGCAAGGCAGGTGCCAGAACGCCTGAGCTAAATCCCTGGCTCCTCAGGGATATTTATAGGTGGGAGTATCCCAAGTATCCATTGACAGATGAACAGAGAAACAAAGTGTGGTATGTGCACATAATGGAATATCAGTGAGTTCTAAAAAGGGAAGACATGCTTGCTACCACGTGGATGATCTCAGTGCACTAAAACAAGGGAAAGAAGTCAAACACAAAATGGTAAATAACGTCATGATCTCACTTGTATAAGATGTCTAGAGTGGTCAAAAAGTAGCATGCTGATTTCTGAGGATAGGAGGAAGCAGACAAGTGAGGATCTGTGGTCAGTGAGTCCAAGGCTTCTGTGGGGGAGGCTGGAAAGATCCTGAGGTAGATGGCAGTGATGACGGCATAACTTGAACATAGTCAGTGCCGTGGAGCTAGACAATCTAAATGATTAAGGCAGGAAATCTCATGCTATTAAAATAGATTAGTAGGACAAAGCCTGGAGAGGACAATGCTATCAAAGGCGGTAGTGGTGAAGCAGCCAAAAGCAAAGCTCTAAATACGATTTTCCACTCAGGTTTTGGGGTAAAAATAATGTACGGTAAAGGGAGCTCCTGTCAAGTGATAATTTATCGAGTGCTTTTGAGCGGCCGAGGATTAAGTTAGGGGTTTGGTGGGCATAACTCATGTATTCTTCCCAGTAACCATATGGAGTTGGACAGTGCTGTCACACACTTTGGAGATTTAGCAAGATTAACCCTTTGCTCCAGGTCCAGAGCCAGTGGCTTCCAAGAGAGCCAAGAGGTGAAGCCAGATGTCAGATGAGCCGGTGATTCTTGAACACAAATGTGCCTTAGCTTCTCTGGGGGAGGCTCGGTAAACCAGGGATGACTGGGGTCCGTGCACAGATTCCGAGTCCAAGGACGCGCACATCTCCAAGTTCCCGGATGACGGCCATGTTGCTAGCTCGGACTACACTTTGAGAATGAGCGAACGTGCCTGCATTCTTAACCACGGCACCATAACAACAGCAGGACTTGCCCGTCTCAGAGGAGCTTGAGGGTATGACACAGGGTAACTTGAGGTGCTGCAAAGAACTACAGTGGGTGGGACAGGGTGGCTAAGTTTACCACCCTTTTTTAGCTATGCTGTAACAGCACAAGGATAAGTGCTATATCTCTGTCAGCCAAGTGCGCACAGAGGTCGGTTTTCCTGGAAGTAATGGACAGAGACTTAACAGCATTGTGCATTCTCGTCGGCTTCTTTATCCAAAAATTCCACAGTCCCTTCAAGCTGAATATGAAATTCCATTAAAGGCTGATCTCCTGGAACTCACAACACAGACTGCCTTTAAACTCACTGTTACACAGATTAACATTTAATTATTCTTTAACTGAATTATATGCTTTTCCTTTTCTTCTGCAGCTACTTTAAAAGCCTTTCAGGGGTCAGGAATAGTGGATTGTATTTATCTGGGTCTTCTAGTGTAAGCATAACAGTTTAGATCAGTAATCAATACCTACTGAGAAAAGTGTTCAGTGAGTTAGAGATTCCCATAACATCATTAGTAATAAAAACAAGTCGAGGGCCAGAGATTTAGCTCAGTGGTTCTGGCACCTGCCTGCCAAGCATGAATTTCTGAGTTCGGTCCCTGGTAACCACATATGACAATGCTGGGCATGGAGATTTATGCCCAGCAGCAATCAGTACCACATACCACAGTGCCGGGCATGGTGGCTGACCCCTGTAATCCTAGCCCTTGGGAGGCAGAGGCAGGAGAATGGCTGTGAGTTTGAGGCTTGCCTGGGCTACATTGTGAGCTAGGGCCTGCCTGAACTACAAAGTGATACCCAGACTCAAAAACCCAAAAATACAACTCAGCAAATAATAGAACTATTTTGGAGGACATCATTGCTGGCCAGATGCTGCAGTCCTGCCACCTGTCCAAACAACGACTTAGACGGAAAGCCCTGTGGCTCAGAACACCCTGCTGATAGCTATCCAGTCTGAAAAAGCTGCGGGGGATGGCTGCGCCCTGAGGTTGTACGATGCACACCTTGCCCAGCTCTCAGTGGTGCCCACGTCTCTTGGGTGGATCACACATGCACCCTGCTTCCTTCCAAAACAGGTGGTGCACCCAATCCAATCAGTTCTAACAGCTCTCCCATAACACCAGGAGCATGTTTCACTAACTATACATTCACAATATTCTGAAGTTTGATTCTTATTCTTTCTTTCTCATTATGTTCATTAATGGGTCTCTTGAAGGTAAGAACCATGTCTTATCTTTGTGTGAATAAGAAAGTAGAGTGAATGTAATAGTTCCCCCCAAGTAATATTTGTTCTAGGAAGTAATGTTGATTGAGCGTGTCCTGCAAGTGTTCATGACTTGGAAGTGTGGTCCTTGATGTGGTGCCGTTGAGAGGTTGTGGGGCCTTTAAGAGATGGGGCTTAGAGGAAAGTCAAAAGATTGACCACACCTCCTCAGTCTGGCTTCATGTCAGGTCATGTGATCTCTCTCTCTCTCATGTATTTCCACTACGATGTCATGAGGTTCTCACTAGAGATCAGCTGATGCCAAGGCCTTGCCCTTGAACTTGCAGAAATGTGGGCTAAGCCATTTTCTTCATCAAGGTAGCTTGTTTCTGGTACTTTATTACAACAAAAAGTGGATTAATAGAGTGAAGGAATGTAAGTAATCACTGTCAGGCTCTTTGATGGTGGTTCCTACTAAAATGCTCTGCAATTGCTTGGAAGAGTAGTGGGGCGATAGGAAAATTCAAGGGATAAAATGTGAATGGTATGATCCAAGTTTCAACAGTTCACCTTCGCAGAGCTCTACAATGAGTTTTTTTAAAAAACATTCCCATCTACAGTCCACAACAGCATTTGAGTAGAAAGTGGTTTTTGTGCCCGTTTCAAATATTATGTACTGTCAATATTATTTTCTTTGACAATTAGTCAAACAGGACAACTTTTTTCCTAATTAGTTCTGATGCTTGTGCAAGCCTTCATGAAGACATAACATTTGAGAAATTACTGTAGGAATGTAATAAAGCTCAGGAGTGCGTTATTCTCTCAAATCTTTGTTGGGAATGGGGTTACCAGGGGTTGAACCAAGACCTTTACACTGAGATACATCCTCAGTCCTTTTGAATTTTTAAATTTGAGACAAAGTCTTGCTAAGTGGCCCAGGCTAGTCTCAAACTTGCAATCCTTCTCACTTAGCCTCCCAAAGTGATATGTGCACCTGTGCACCATACCTGGCTCCTTTAATACCACTTGGCCCCTCTGTTAACCATTAGATAATGTCATGAAGTGTTACCGTGTCCTGGCACATGGCAGGATGATGTTGCCCATCCTCCCTAAGGGAAGTGGGCCAGATGACTTGCTTCGGTCAGTGAGTAGTGGGAGATGTGTATCATTTTCTGATGGGAGTCTTAAGGGCCAATATGCAATGTCCTACTTCATCCTTCCTATTGCACTGAACTGGGTCAAATGTAAACCTCCGTCAGTGTGAGGAGTCTGAGTAATTTCCCTTAGTAATATGCTCACCTTTCTTATTGATAGGGAGTCAAAAGGATCAAAGCAAATGCTTCTTTGAAGTGCCTTCGTGAAGTAACTGGCTAGACACATATATTTCCATTTCCTCCCTTTTATTGGAAGACTTACTTTGTGGTCCATTATGATCTGTGTGAGCAGGATAGTTTCAAAGGCCTCTCAGGGTCAGTAGACCCTCCAGGGTAGACATGGGTCTCCTGTGTCTTTTTTTTTTTTAATTAAAATTTTTATTGGTACATTACATATACACATCATGATTGCACTTAACAATGAGAATTTGTACCAGTATATGACACAACTTAATTCTCATTTTTTCCCATAGCCCTAAGGTCTCCTGTGTCTTTGATTAATGCCCCTCACCGCCGTCAGTCTCCATCAGTGTCAGAGGCCTGAGACTCACAGGATGGTGAGCTCTGCTCACAATGAGTTCATATACTCATTAACCCTGAGAGCTACCTGAAAGTGTGGTCTGTGCTTCCCAGACCAGTGTTTGTCTCTCTTTTGCTCTTGGCCAGACCACATCGGCTCCCTTTGGGGCGTTTTCTGTCTATGTTCAGAGCTCCACTGTGACTGGTGCTCTCCTGCAGGGTCAGTGGCCACTGCCAGACTTTATAGCTGTCGATCCCACCTCGTTTGCTCAGGATCAAGTTCAAGGCTGACTGTGGACAAAATATTAAGTGAGTTACTTTTGTTGTTAAGTCCACACGTCACTCTTGACACTTGGGTGACAACTCGGGTGAATCTTTGACTACGTGTACTAGCTATGTGACCTTATTCTGATAAATTTCTATATCTCAATTTCCTGAGCTCTTAAATATTGGTACTACTTCCATCAAAGGTGGCTGTGAGGGTTAAATATTGTAGCACTTGTAAACTCTTGCCCATTGTAATCATTCATTGTATCCTGACATTTGTCAACCGTGTTAGCTTTAGTGTTAAAAGATGCTAATACTGTGTAGCGCCGCGGTGGCCCGGGCTGGGAGAAGCTGGGTGTGCACGGACACGGCCTGTGCCGGTATCACACGCTTCCGCATGAGCTCTCTCTCACCCGCTGCTCATCTACGTGTGGAGAACAACTCTTCAGAAAGAGCAAACGCTGCATTCCTCTGTGAAAACAACATTTTCAAAGGTACCAGCTCTTGCTGGTGAGCCAAATAAAGGCAAAGTTAGGAGCTTTGGAAAGTGCATGAGAACCTCGGGGCTCTGGAGAGAGGAAATGGAGGAGAGGAAGATTAACCTGGGCAGTGCCAGGACTGAGGGGTGGAAGCCACCACACACGAAAGTGTGGCTGGTGCAGTGGAGACCTACTAGCAATTTCCCAAACAGCTGGCGTGAAAACTGCCCATCAGGCAACCCAGACAGCACTGGGGAGAGGCGGACGTGTGTAAGCAGTGCGAGGTGTGTGCAGGAAGTTGAGTCTTGAGGGATGAAGATGTGGAGAAGGTGAGGCCGCGACCCCTGTTGCCTTTCCAGTGAGGGACTGGTGGACGGCTCCAGATGTCTTCCTGCCCAGTGCTGAGGGTCAGCTTCTCTAACTAGTGCGAGTGTATTGATCACTGTCTTTCCTCCAAAACCAGCCCAGTGCGTGGCATGTGGTAGGTGTTGTGTAATAGTTTACTGAGTGAGTAATGAGGCGAATCCATCCTGGGACTGAGTTCCAAGGACTGGCAGATAGGAAGCATTGCCAAGATGAATGGGTGGGATCCTGAGTCTCTGAGCAGGAGAGAACAGGTGGAGGCATCTGGGGTGGGGCCAGCCCCCTGCAAGGATTCCACTGTGAAGCCGGGAGGCCCACTGGGACCCTGAACTCGGCACTGCAATGGCATGTTCTACTGATGAAAATGCAGAAGGTGGGCTGCGGACTCCTGTCAGAGCGCCCAGGGGTGGTGAGAACCACAGTTTTGGGCCAAGGATGGTGGCAGACTGGGGCAGAACCCTCAGGGCTCTGAAGGGTCGTCCCCAGGGACTGAGTTCTCTGTGTTTGAAGTGCATTGGAAAATCTCCACCTGGCTTCCAGCACCTCAGGCTCTTTCTGGATACAATAGTGAACATGCTGATCAACTACTTCTGTGCCAAGCACTTGCAGAGTGCTTTCTTTACTTTATTTATCTAATTTAATGCTCATAATAACCCCCAAAGGCAGATATCAATATTCCCATCTTAAAGATAGAAATTGAGGGGTAGTGAAGTAAAGATCAGGAATTGAAATCCACTGTAGGACTACAACCTCTCATGTCATTGGCCATGAAGAAAAGCTCTTAGGTTTGCTTTATTTTTAAGTTAGAGTATGTGAACGTGGTAAGAATATCAAATACTTATTTTCAGTTTTCGGCTCTTTGCCAGTGACACCGCTGAGTCCTCAGGCACACACTGAATTCTAGGCTGGAGAGAGAGGAGCAGAAACAGACAGGCTGCGAGGTGGATCCAGTATCTCCCCTGGATTCACACCCTCCTTGCCAGAATAGAATTGAGGTTTGGAACTGGCTTCTTATGATGGGAACTAGCAAAGGTGTTGGGGTGTAACTCCTACAGCCAGGTGAGCTCATGTAAGACCCTCCCACCTGACTCACTGTGAATCTCTGAGGCACCAGCAGATTTAGAAGTGAGTTGCTACAAACCCTATAACAGCAAGGAAATAAATTCAATGATGTGAGATGTTTGGAGGCAGATTCTTCCTCTGCCAAACCTCTGAAGGGAACTCAGCCTTGACTGGCACTGTGCTGAGAATCTAGCTGAGCTGGGTTCGAAGCCCTGACCCAGAAAAACAGTGACATAATCAGTGTGTACTGCTTTAAGCTGCCAACTATGTGATAACTTGTTACACAGCATAGAAAACAAATACACAGACCATTATTTGACAAAACCAAGCCGCTGTATGATGGTCAGATGCGCTTGTGGGATTCAGCGAATGGTACAAAGCTGTTGAGCTTTTCTGATGGATGGAAATCAGCCCATGTGGATCCTTCTCTTTGGTGGCTGGCAGGGAAGCCTTTTTCTCTGTGTTCGCAGCCAGGCCTTGCCCTCCCCACTGTCCTCTGGGTCCTTGTCCTCAAGCCCTTGGGGAGCCCAGCAGTGGAAGAGGGCGTCTTGGGTTCTTGCTGCAAAATATAACAGCATAAACGCAGTGGCCCACAGGTGAGTGGAAGTGTACCCTTCCCGGTTCTGGAGCCTGGGAAATCGAAGGTCAGGCGCACACGGACCCAGTGTCTGGTGAGGGCCGGCGTCCTCGGGTGGCTGTCCCCTCCCTCCATCCTTACCTGAGGGGTGGGGTCTTCCTGTTGGTTTTCGTGTGGGCCGAATCTCCGCTGTAGAGGAGCCTCCCCCGTGAGTTCACGGCCTCCGAAGGTCCCGCTCCAAATACCACCTCCTCAGGCCTTAGGATTGCAGCACCTTTGGGGACACAGATGTTCAGGCATCGTGGAGAGTCTGGTGCTGGTTCCTGCCATTCTGTGCACGAGAAGGAGGACAAAGCAATGTGATGACACCTTGGGGTGTGGCACTGGCGGGGTGCACCTTCTTTGCATAAATATTAAATATCAATCCTCTCTAACCATGACTTCCTGCATTATTTTACCAGGAATTTCTGTTCGTTGCCTCCATGTGACCAAGACCCCCTTCTGACACTTTAGTTGGTGTAAAACTCTTTCAAATGGGGCTGTTAGTTATCTCCCCCCTAGGAAGGAAGGTGGAGAAGAAAATTCCATAGAGCCTTTCCTCTTTATTGGAAATGGAAGTTTTATATTACCAAAGGGAGGGAAACTGCAGGGTAAAGGCTAAATTCCTTTAGTTGTAATGTAATAATAAAGCTTTTTTTTAAAGAGTGAGGATCAAATAAAGCATCTGCTTAATGCAATTGCGTGTGCAAATACAATCATTGTCCCTCTTGCTGTGACATGTTTGTGCTGGCTGAAGCCCGAAGCATTCTGAGATGGAAACTCACAGGGGTCTGGGCGGTGGGGAGCTGGTCCCAGGCAGAGAGGGCAGGTGACCTACTGACCACAGTCAAAGTCCCTCCCTGTAAGCAAAACAATGGCACCACCGACATGCGTCTTTTGGCGCGATCTCGGGGTGGGTGCAGGGTGTGTGCCGCCAGCTTTGTTGCAAGAAGGAAAGGGAGAGTTGCTATGTCCTGGATGAGGAGGCAGAGGTGGCTGCACTCTTGTATTTTTGTTGGATCTCTTTTCATGAATAACCTCACCTGTCAAAACATGGAGAAAAATGGAAGGAGACCAGAGGAGAAAGAGGCAGGAACCGGCGAGATAATGAACTGAACTGGACCAGAACCCTAAAGGACAGTCTGGAAGATGTCTGACTGCACCGTATTTTGTAGCTAGCTTGTGGGTGTTCCTATATTTATCTTCTACAACTGACTGGAAATGCAGTTTGTAGGTAAATGGATATTTTAGGGTATTATGGTGTGTGTAGATAAAATAGTAAGTAACTTATTGTTTTCTTTTGTTTTGGTACCGGAATTGAACTTGAGACCTTGCATTTGCGAGGCAGGTGCCGGAACTTCTGGACTAAATCCCCGACAGTAATTTTGTGATAACAGGGATCAAACATATCGCTGTGCTTTGAATGTGCCAAATGTTGGAGATGAAACCCCAAATCCATGTGTTCATGATATCTGCAGGCGGGAGCACTGGGAGATAATTTGGGTTAGATGAGACCATGATGGGAGGTGGTCCCCAAGATGGTGCTAGTGGCTCTATAAGAAGAGACCTGGATCAGCGGGCCTGGTCTGTCTTGCCGTATGAACCCTCTGCCATGCTGGGATATAACAAGAAGTCCCTCACTGTATGTCAGTGTCGTGCTCTCGGGCCTTGCAAATATGAGTGGAGTAAACTTGTATTCTTTATAAATTACCCAGTCTGTGGTACGCACCACAAAATGTTTGTGTTGTGGTAAAGCAACACAAAATGGACTAAGACTCATATTTACTTACATTGTACGATCTTCCTCCACTGAACTGAAATCATCCACAGCTTTTATTGGCAGTCTCTGGGATGGAACTCAGGACCTTGGGCTTGCTGGGCAAACACAGCATCACTGAGCTACATCCTCAGCCCTAAGATTTCACCATCCCTGATGTAGCCCCTTCCTTGGTCCCCTTTTTTTTAAAAACCAGGGGTTGAACCCAGGACCTCTTGTTTGCCGGGCAGGAGTGGTACCACTAAGTTACCCCCCCCATCACTTCCGGCTTCTTAAGACACCGTTAGAAAAGTGGTTTCCTCTTAATTATCTCCTCCTGTGCCCTGGGTGTTTGCTCATCCTCTTCTCTCGTGACTTCAGCATTTTCAGTCTTAATTTCCAAGCCCAACTCTGAGCCCTTCAGAATTTCATGATGTCCAAGCCCATCTCTCACTGAAGCTTGGTTCCACTGTCTGAATCAAAGCTCCTTCCTGGGCCCCCTCTTTCTGAGTTTGTGACACAGCGCTTTCTGTCTGCCCCTTGCTCATGGCCCAGCTGATGTAACATTTCTCAAATATTTTCTCCTCCTGTTTGCATCCACAAAATCTCAAAAGTCTTCTGAGGACATTTCTCCCCCCCACCCCCCACCTCTTCAAGACTTGGGCAGCATGTACTTGATTTTGTTTTATTTTTCTCTTTCTCATTCCTCTTCTACCTTAAGGCTGAGAGGTAGAAGAGGCACCCTCCTGTCCCTGCTGTTGGTGGCAAAACCTTTCTTCTCCTTTCTTGTACCCTGGGCGTGCTGTCTCCTTGACCTCTGCTCTTTCATGCCCACTTGAAGGACACATGAGCTCTAATCAGTGTGCTTCCTTGTCCTTCTCCTGCCTCCTTCTGCACCCTCAGCTCTACCTGGGACCCCTCCACACCAGGTCCTTAACCCCTTGACCCCTACTCTGTCTCCTTACTCACCATCTTGCCACTTCGATGCTTTTGGTTATGTTACTACTGATATTTCTTCTGAAACCTCCAAACCTTTCCCTTCGCCACACATCAGCTCACTTGCTTTGTAGTTACATCAGTTTTCTATTGTGAGTGGAGCCTCCCCTTTTAAAAGAATCAGTTCTAAGCCTGTTCCCATCTTCATTGTCTTCCTCACCCAGATTAGAGTCAGTGTCTGTTGATATCTGCTGGAAAGTATTTTTGACTCATCAGAGGTTCATAGGCAAACCTTGTCTGAGTCTCATCCTTTACAAAAATTATCTCCATGTGGTTGTGTATACAAATATGAAATGTACAAGTATAAAGCTTTTAGGATATAAGGTAAGGGAAATTCTTGGGACTTGGAAATGGCATCAAGGATGCAATCTAATTTTTTAAAAATGATAAATTAAAGACTTCTTAGCATTTTAAACATTCTATTCTGTAATAGACCCTGCTGGGGACAAAATGGACAAACGCAATATTGGGTGGGAGAAATGCCTGAATCGCACGTCTGACGCACAAAAGGCCCATTTCCAGGACACATGAAACATTCTTGAGCTGAACATGAAAAACACAACACCTTGTAAATCGGCAGAGACTTTCCCCAGACGTGGAGCAACTAACAAGCATTTGAAAATAACGTTCAGTAATATTGCTCATTAAGAGAAATGCAAGTCAAGAACATCACCACATGGATATTAAAAAAGATAAACTAAAAATGGTTGACAATGTACTGAAATAAATGAATAAAATACCAACATGTCAAATATACAGAGCTTCAAAATTAAAAGTTAATTGCAACCAAGGAAACATAGCCTGCATCATGTTATAAAATAAATATTAATGCTGTAAATATCTTTTCAATCTCATATTGCAAGTATATCCTTTAAAATTATCTATGGTTAACAAATAGTATTTCTTGGGCAGAGTGCTCTTTTGTTCTGAAATTAGGAACTTCCTTCTTTTTTGGTGTTCAGGAAAAAAACCTTTCCTTTCTGAAATGATGGAAATGGTAGCTTTTTATGCTTATTGTTGTTGGCAGTTTGGTAGCCCTGTGTTGGCTCTCACAACTGTTTTGGGAAGATTTACCATCCTGAAAAATTTAAGTCTGGGAACCGCTAATTGAAGAATAGTGTCCTAAAATATAGGGGAGTAATTAGACAAAAACACTCAGAAATTCTTTGTAAATCATGAACTCGGAAACTTTAGTCAGTGACAGCAGTTTGTGTTTCACAAACTTTTCTTCGTGAAAAAGAAAACCTTTACTAGGTGATATTATCAACAGTAGAACTGAAAACAGCTGAGACTGTGGGAACCGGGACAGAGCGTGGCTCGTGGTGTCCCAGGTCACCGTTCTTGGGAGTATGTGCTGTTCGCTGAGTCACAGGCTATAAAACTCTCATGGTGTTCATTTGTTGACTTTCCGTGTATTTGCTTTAATATTTGTTGCTCTTGTTCTCAGACGAGTCTTACACATTAGTGAAACCTGCAGAATATTCAGTAGTGCTTGGGTGTTTCTTATGTTTTCTATCAAAGAGACTAAATGGATGAAAACATGGAAATGAGCTTCTGACCGAAGTAATGGCTTTCCTTTCCATTAGTCTAAGAAAGACAGCCACTCCACTGAAGCGTGAAAGCAGACTCCCCCGAACGCTGCCGCTCCTTGGGAAATGTGGGGCACGTGTGTAGCTTTCCTCCGCTCCCGCTTTCCAAGGATGTAAAAATAGGCGCCGATTAGATTTCCCCTCATTTCAGTCCCTGCCCCAATTCACAAGCATCTCATCCTGCCTCATTAGGAAGCAGGCTGCTCCCTGGCGCTGAGCCATGTGCATTTCAATGAGCTGCCGAGGGAGAACAATTCCCTGACACCTTGAGTTCAGCATGAGACTGTTTGTGGAGGCTGTGTTTCATCCACAGCAGGTATTTTTACATCAATCCGCAAATTCTAGCAAAAATGAGGGAGATGGCTCATTAGCGTTTCCCCGCTCAGCCTGGAGGCTGCCATGTGCGGTGCTGAGTCCCAGTTTTTTTCATGAAAATTCATTTCCTTTATATCACTTGCGTTTCCAACTTGACTCAGACCAGAGTTTTACTGCTGGTACTCATTCAGTGTTCATCTTGCTCTACTGGGGATCAAACCCAGAGGCACTCTACCACTGACAGGAACCCCTGGTCCTTTTTAGTCTTCATTCTGAGCCAGAATCTCACTCCATGGCCCAGGTGACCCTTGAACTTGAGATCCTCCTGCCTCAGCCTCCGGAGTACCTGAAATTACGGGTGTGTACCACCATGTACATGGTACATCTGCTGATATTCAGAAAGATTTGTCAAAGTCTACTTAGGTACAGTGTGCTCCAATTACCACAATTTTATTTCCACTTAATTTTTTATTACAAACTAGTAGGAAAAACCATAAGGGCTGAATTTGGGGTAGCTCCTTAGAATCTAGTAGACAGAGGAAGCCCTTGATTGGTGTTATTTCCTTCCAACAACAAAGTACCCAACATGGATTTCTTTGGAGATAACAGTGACTTAGCAAGCATGCAGATATTGGTGGGGTCACAGAACCGGAGGGAAGGAGCCAAGCATCTGAAATTCATGAATTTGTGAAAACATAGCGCTGAGAATATTCAGAAAAAGAAGACAGCGTTCAGACTAGGAAATAAATTTGTAAGAGCAAACAACAACAACAAAAAACACACTTCAAGACAACAAACGTTCCTAAATATTTTAACCTAAACTGTATTTGGGTTAAGCTTTTGCTAAAGAATAGAAGAGGTTAATATTTTTAGCAGGAAGAAACATTAGGAAATTTGCAAATTGTATTTCTATTTATTCTTCCACCATGAAGGATACCAATTTGTTAGCTGAAGTAACATTACTGCCTTACACGATTTCACTGTGGAAAAAATAATATTGACTAAGCCTCTGATCTCGCCTGACACAAAACTGATGTGCATTCTGAATCATGGAACTTTTTGGCTGGAAAGTACCTTCAGATGGTATTTAAAAGTATTAAAAACCGTGACCTTCACACCAGTTGCATGGATAAGAAGTGATGATAAATTCCTTAAAGAGAAAGTATGAATAATCGTGTCTCTTAGTTAAGGGACTTGTGAGTTCTCTTCTTTTTTACTGAGTAAAGACATTCATAGGATCCTACATTTTCTTTCTGGGGAAAACTTTGCAGATGACAGTCTGACTTTAGGATTTTACACAGGTCAGGAAAGCGAGACTGAGAAAATCGACATCATGAAGATTTCACAGCCACTTGTGATGAAGCCAAATTCAGCCCAATGAAATAACACAAACGCACAGCAAGTACAACATTCAGAGCTGGGTGGTGGTGTGTGTAAAGCTGGGAGCCGGGGGACGAGCCCAGGCCAGACCAGAACTTTGATTTTGGTTTTTGTCTTGTTTTCTGAGACAGGGCCTTTCTACGTAGCCCAGGCTGGCCTCGGCCTCCTGACAAGCATCCTCCCCAGCGCTAGGATCACAGGCTGGCTCTGACACTTGGAAAGGCTTTGCGGGAAGCCACAGGGTGGAGGACGGTTGAGTCCAAGACCAGAAGAAGAAATACAGGAGAGGTGGCTGGTCTCCAGCTAGTTGTGTAAAAGCAGGACACAGATTTATAGAGACAAAAGGAATGTTGCCTACACACACACACACACACACACACACACACACACACACAATGAGTGAAGGTTAACCACTGAAGACAACTTTAGACCCTCACTGCCTGTAGATGATATTTCAGGAATTTCTATTGGCAGGCTTTGCCAGTTAACTGCCTTTATCTGTCATTTATTTGCTCTTGCCCACACTGCTGCCAGTGCAGTCAAAGTCCTTTTCCCTTGTTTTGGCTTCTAACTACAATAGCAGATTTCTAATGTGCTTTGTAGATGACAGTTTCTGAGCTGCAGTCAGAAGCCAACTCTGAGACTCAGTCTGTCTCTTATATATGTATGAAATACATGTGTTGATGAAGTTGTTTGTTTTCTCTTCTTATTCCTTCTTTTGTAGCAGATGTCAATCCCAAGTAGGAATTTACTGGACCGTGAGGGGGGTAGCTCGCTGGAAGAGCACTTGCTCAGCATGTACAAGGCCTTGAGACCAATCCCTAACACGGGGGTGTTTATTGGGAGTTATTATTGCTTCCTTACAATAATTTATCTGTTTGTTGATCATCACCTCGGTGCGGAAGAACTGTTAACTTAGATGAGAAATTCACCAAGGAAGATTTGTAACTCATTATATACAAAGAAAACAAAATTATTATTTCAAAACCTGGAAACTACACCAGAGCAGCCAACCCCTCTGGGCTCTGGGGGCGCCAACTCGCTGGGTTTGGTTGTGAGGTGAAGAGAAAAAGGAATCACTATGCCAGTCACTGTAAACCCCTGTGAAGGACTTGCATTCTTATCTCGAGGTCACTGGGAAGTCGTTTCAAATTAAATACTGAAATAGAGAAGACTGATCAAATTCTCACTTGAAAAGTTTAAGTAATTCCTATTTCTGTCCATTGCTAGTTGTGTGAGTTTGGGCAAATAACCCGTGTGTGTCCTTGACTCTTTATGTATAAAGTGACTTTTAGCTGGTACTGTTGCTGAGAGAAATGAGTGAGTGAATTCTTTTTTTTTTTTTAGGTTTTTGGAGACAGGGTCTCACTTTGTGGTTCAGGCTGGCCCTGAGCTCAGCCTCAAACTCACATCACTGCAATCCTCCTGCCTCTGCCTCCCGAGTGCTGGGATGACAGGCGTGAGCCACCACGCCGGGCACTGTGGTATGTGGTGCTGGTTGCTGCTGGGTGTGGGTCTCCACACCCAGTATTGTTATGTGGTTACCGGGGAATCGAACCCGGGTCCTTGCGCTTGCAAGACAGGTGCCGGAACCACTGAGCTAACTCCCCGGTCCAGAGTGAGTGAATTCTTAATAGTGCCCCCCTGCCTGCCACAGAAGGAGTTGGTATTCAGCCCTTCAGCTGGTCATAACTAAGTGGCCCAAATAACTAGGAAAAGGGCGGGGATTCAGCTCGTGGCTCACACGTGCTTCCAAGCACAAGGTTCTGAGTTCGATCCTTGGTATGGGGGTAGGGGAGAATGTGGACCTGAAATAAGTAGGAAAAGAAAGAGAAAGAAAGAAAAAAGAAAACCAAAGGCCAAGAGGGAGCAGAAAGATTGATGGTGGAGTCAGAAGAAAGGAGGAGAGGTCAAGGAGGTGGAAGCGAAGCACCTGGACACTCAAATGACTGGTGAGGAGAAGAGATCGTAAGAGCCCGTCTCAAAAACAAACACCAACAGAAGTTTAGGAGACAGAAAAGGAGACACTTGGAGTCTGGAAATTAAGATTAGATTTCAGAGAACTGTCACTTTAACTCTGTAGGCCTTGGATTCTTTTTTCTTTATTTGGTTTCCCAAGATGAGGCCTCGCTGTGTTGTCCAGGCTGGTTTCCAGCTCCTGAGGTGAGAAGATCTTCCTGGTTCAGCCTCCTTAGTGCTGGGACTGCAGATGCAGGGAAAACGCTCTTTTATTCACGAACAACATCCTTTGCTCCTCACCATTAAGAGGCTTTCCGAAGCCTGGCTTTGAGTTCTGCCAGATACTCTGAGCGCAGCTGTTGTCGGAACTAGGAGAACGGAGATGACGACTTGTGTGGTTCAAATGCCTTACCCAGGTTCATGTGTCAGAACCTGGGTCCCCAGTGTGGAGGGGTGGAGGCTTCGCCCATGGGTTCATGGACTATCAGGTTATGTGGAGGAGACTTACCATATGCGAGCTGTCCGTAGTATGTGTCGCCGGTGGAGCACCCCTCTGTGTAGTGACATGCTAATGTAGTGACTCTCAGACTCCCGGCCTTCAGCTGTCCTGTGTCTTGCCTCTCTAGACTTGCCTTTGCCCCCCAGCCCCGACCCATCACACCCAAGTCTCCTAAAGATGCTCTAAGTCCACAAATTAACCTAGTTGATAAAGCGAAGGGGAGCAACCTGATCTTAAAATGAAGAAACAGAATCGGTGGGTGCGGAGTGTTCTTAGGCAAAACATCTGAGATCCCGGTGGTCCAGCCCCCTCCAAGAACAAATGCGCACGCACGGCCGCGCCCGGGGCGCCCGTCTCCCTCGAATGCGCTCCTTGTTTTCTGAGTGTCTCTGTTTTCACTTCTGCCTAAGAAATCCTTCTGTGCCTTTCGCTGCTGTGCCCCGAAATTCTTTTCTGTGACATGTGTCAGGAGCTCGGGGAGCCGAGCCGCGGCCCCCACCTCCTCTCCGGGCAGCTCTTCAGGCCTGTCTGGGGACACCCTCGCGCTGAGGCCGGCCTCTCACTTGGGCCTGTACAGCTCGTCCGTGTCGTCTTCGCTCCTACATCTGCGGCCGTTTTCTCGCGCTCAGACCGAAGTCCCTCCTCCCTGCCCTCCAGCCGCACTGCTCGGCTTCCTGCTGGGGACTGAGCCTTTGCATCCATTGCGTCCAGCGCCTGACTCACAGGCTTTTACCAGTGCAGGCTCATCGCTCTTAAGTCTCATGGTCCCTCTTCTCCTCTTCTTTGTTTAAAGATAGGGTCTCTTGAACTCGCGAGGAATCTTCCACACTACTATACCTGGCGGTATTTCTTTTGAGGTAAAATTTCTGCATTTTTGGAATTCCTGAAACTTGTTCTGTGTAGTAAGTATTCTTCTGTATTGCTGTGTATTTCCCTATCTCTTAAGCCTTTACCATAAACAAAGGAAAATAGACAAGTAATATTAATTTACATTTTTTTTCTTGAGACAGAGTCTCACTATATAGTTTAGGCTGGCTTTGAGCTTGCTATACAGCCTGGGCTGGCCTGGCAACCCTCCTACCTCAGCCTCCCAAGTACTTGATTAAAAGTGTACACCACAACATCTGGCTTTGACTTGATGTTTAATACACAGAGGTCCTTAATCAACAGTTGTCAGTGATGAAGATGCTGATTTTGTGTTCACTCGAATTCCCATCCTCTCCCTGGCGAATTCCATGAGTCCTTAAACTCTAGCATTTTCATGGAATCTGAACTTTGCTGCTTTTATTTTCTTAGGGACATTCGATCCTCAAGCACAATAATATACTTTTTTTGAGACAGGGTCTCGCTTTGTAATTCAGGCTGGCCCTGAGCTCAGCCTCACACTCACGTCACAGCGATCCTCCTGCCTCTGCCTCCCGAGTGCTGGGATTACAGGCGTGAGCCATCAGGCCCGGCACTGTGGTATGTGGTACTGATTGCTGCTGGGCGTGAGACTCCCTGCCCAGTATTGTATGTGGTTACTGGGGATCGAACCTGGGCCCTTGTGCTTGCAAGACAGGCCTCAGAACCACTGAGCTAAATCGCCGGCCCACAATAGTATACTTTTAACTGTTCTATACACGCACATTTTATTCAGGTTTGATTTTTAAATATATATAAAATTGTCTGTGCCTCATACATTTGTAATATTTACCTCTCCCAGAAAATCACCTTCGTTTGTAGCCACGTTAAGTTGAGATGAACAGGAAAGGGAATGATAATAACGGCACGTGTGTACCTTTTGCACATCTCTGTTGAGAGAATTTGATGCATGAGTCTGATTGGTTTGGGAGCAACTAAGAAAAAATGAAACTAAAAGGCTTTAGACAAGCCTGTGTTTAAATAGCTGCCTAGTTGCTGTCCTCGATATCGCCATGAAATTTTTTCAAAAAGTGGAATGAAACTGGCCGAAGAAAGGTGAAATCAGTGTAGCCAGAGAAGGCAGCGGTGCCTGCGGTGGTTTGACTTGACGTCAAGTAATCCATCCAGGGCTCGTGTCCTGCCTTCCTCACGAGCTCAGGAGGTTTACCACGGGGCTCAGTTAGGGAGCGTGATTGTTGGGGCGTGGGGTCCTCGTGTACCGTTACTGCGAATCCCCCGCACAGCAGGACGGGAATGGTGAAAAAAGCTGACTCGGGAAGGTCAGTCAATTCAAGGCCTGGACAAATTAGCTATTAACAAGGGTGATAAGGACACGAGATAAGGGTAAGCAGGAAAATTCTGAAGGGTAGGACGTCATCACTGGCTGGTAATTAAGGAAGCAGGAGGCTTCCCCTGGAGCCCAGGAGGGAGTGCGAAGAAAACTGTGCCGGGAAAGAATGAGCCGGTGAGGCGCGGCCCTGAGAAGCCGAGCCGGGGTGGAGGGCGGAGGATCACACGGGGAGAGCTGGAGTGGAGGCTTAGGAGGAAGCTGAATACAGAGAAGGGGAGGAAACGTCAGCCAGAGGAGGGGAAATGTCCTGGAGCCCTTTGCAGCCCCTCAGAAAACACTGGCAGCACTTTGTCCTTTGTCGGGGAGCAGGGAGAATGGGCTGAGCCACCTGAGACCATGTGACCGGGCCGGGAGTCTCGTTGCCATGGACACTTGTCAGGGAGCCAGACAGATCGAAGAGATCGCGAAGGTTGCTCAGTTAAATCACTGGCTCCACCCTCTGGCCTGGCCAAATCTGTATGCAGTGTACACAGTCTAGGGACAAGAAAACCCTTCCATTTTCCCCTACTGAGGTTTGACATTTAAGTCTGAGAAATGAACTGACGGCAGCCCAATTCCCAAGAGACCAGGAGCTGGACACAGAGGCTGACATCTGTAATCTCAGCATCCGTGGTCTTAGGGAGGCTGAGGCAGGATGGTGGAGAATTGAGGCCAAGCCTGGGCAATTTAGTGACTCAGTATGAACCTGTCTCAAAGTAATAAAAACAATAACCTCTATTACTCCCAAAGAAACAAAATAAAACAAAAACAAGGCATACGCATGGATAGGGGTGACACGGATAAGGGTGTTAAAGAGTGAAAAGTGGGTTCCCAAGGCTGTGACCTGCCGAGGCTGGAGGCTGAGGGGCCCTGAGGGAAGTGTGGAGAGAGGCCTGCCAGCGTGGCTGGACCCCGCTTCCCTCCCTCTCGGGTGAGGTCGTAGAGAAGGAGCCAGACATGTGCACTCCTCCTGGGGAAGCACCCTTAGTCAGCTCAGGGGCTTCCGAGACAGCCTTTCACTGCTTTGGGAGAAAGGAGCAAGGGAGGGAGGGCTCGGCGGAGCTCACCGAGACCTTAGTTCTGGGGCAGCTTCATTTTTTGAGTTCAAAGTCCTCAGACTGTGAAAGTACCACGCTTTGGGGTGCCACTCTCTAAACCCCAACCATCTAAGTAAGTACTTTTCTAACAGTTTAGTTACCAGCGATCAAAGAAATAACTTGTGGCTAAGACCTCAAAATCGGCCTCTCCGTAGCAAAGCTCCTCTTCATCTGTGCGTAAGTTGTCCCTCTCCTGGGTGACGGCGCCATCACCCTCCCGAACTCAGCTGGGAAATGGCCTCTGTCCTCCGGCCCCTTCCAGCTCACATGTTAGCATCTGATTAGTTGTTTCAGCAGTGACTTGGACTTGTCTTCTTTCTCTCTCATGCCAGCCCCTTAGGTCAGAGCCTCACTGGTGTGAACATCCGGGCTAGACGGCACTTCCGTGTGCGAAGAACCTGCCCCTTGTCACACCGCAAGGCCAGCCTGTGGGTCAGTCTGTCTGTCTTCAATTCCTAAGGCTCAAGCTGCAAGTACACAGCCCAGCGGAGCTGGTAGGACTTGGCTGGTACAGGGGCAGGCTCAGATCTGAACTTCTCAATAAGCGACTCATGTCGATTGTGATCTTAATGTGTACGGAAAATGTACCAATAAAATCAGTTAATGAAAAAACAAACAACTTGTCGATCTGTCTTCCGTCCTACGCCATTTCTTGAACTTTGTTTCACATTTCTGAGGGTCTGCTGAGAATCTTCAATCAGATGTTTTGCCTCTCCACATTCAAAAATTTATATTTCTAAAAGAAACTCACTTTCCTCTTTCTCACTGGAAAGAGTGCAGTGGTGAATTGGGAATTTTGATGTAGAGTTTGATCTTACCTCTGCTATTTAGTAAATGAACTCCATGAAATCTTGGTTTCTCTAGTGCCAAAATGGAGATAATAATAATAATTGATAGTGAAGGGCCTCAGTGACTCCATCTTGAAGCCCAGCCTCCATTCTCTTATTTGCTCTCTGTCCCAAGTAAAAGCCACAGCGTCCTTGTACACTTTGCCCTGACCTTGTTACACCCTTCCTCACCTTGACCTATCTCCTGACCTTGTTCCATGTCCTGTGTTCTAGATGCACATGAATGGGAAGGGGGGAAGGGTAGGGGAAAGAAACCCATGTAATCTGCCGATACGGTAAAAGAGATAAGCCTGCCCCATTTCGGGGTCTCTGACTTTGCTCAGCAGGCCCACAGCATGCTGTGTCAATAAAGTGCCTTTGTACTTGAATACAAGTTTGGACTTATTTCAGAGTGATTTCTGGACCCGACAATAGTAATTAATTTTGCTTCTTATTCATTTATTTATTTATTTTTTAGGTTTTTTGAGACAGGGTCTTGCTTTGTAGTTCAGGCTGGCCCTGAGCTCAGCCACAAACTCACATCACAGCAATCCTCCTGCCTCTGCCTCCCGAGTGCTGGGATTACAGGCGTGAGCCACCACCCGGCACTGTGGTATGTGGTACTGATTGCTGCTGGGCGTGAGTCTCCACGCCCAGTATTGTATGTGGTTACCGGTTTTGAACCTGGGCCCTTGTGCTTGTAAGACAGGCGCCGGAACCACTGAGCTAAATCCCCAGCCCCTTTCTGGGTTTTAATGATTGTGTTTCCACTCTGGCAGTATCACTTGGACCCAGGGACCTGTGCGTGTTTTTCGTGCCAGAGAAGACAGAATCTGGCCTGGTATTTTGCGGATCTTCGGGTAATCATACCACGACTGCCACAGAAATAATTTGATGTTCTCCTCCCCCCCTCTAGGGGCGCTGATGGGCTGTGAGTCGCTGCGGTGCAAGTCATAGGAACTGCTTTCTATTTGACCAGCAGGACAAGAATGTCTGTCTCCACGCCTGCCTAGTGGAGTTGGGCCAGCTTTTCTTTAAATTGTGTTCCTTTGCATCAGCAACATCGCATTTATTTTGTTGCCTTATTTAACTCAATCACTGGCTTTCAGCCCAAAATAAATAAAAGGTATATTTCCAGTGGGAATAAAAAATAAAGGCTGCTCCACTTGGCCCACCCCCAAATATAGTACTATAGTGTATTTATTTACAGAGGAGCGACCAGGGCCTAATATATCAAGACATTAAAAAAAAAAATTGTTCCACGTATGAATTCACAGTTCTTAGAGTCCCCGCGACTCGGTTTCCCACAAATCTGCTGTTTGGGGAATGCTCACAGATCAGCAACTGTGCGCTTTTGCTGCCAGCGCAAGCCCTGCTGACACGCGCAATTCCAAACTGCAAGCCGTTTCCCCACCGAAAACAATGGCCGCGGGATCGCGGAGTGCAGTGGTTGGCCGGGAACTTTAGCGATAACTTAATCTTCCCTTTTGTTTTGGACACAATCCTGCTTTGAACTATTCTGAATAGGAAACAACCCATGGTATCCAGCGAGTTTTCATCAGTAACACTCTTCAGATATCGCCACCCTCCAAAGTAGGGAGCGCTTGTTTCTGTCTGAAGCAGCCGGGGCCTCTGCCTGGTGTCTGCTGTCTGGCAAAGAGCCGGTGTGGACAAGCCGCCCGTCTCTTTCCGCTGGGCCTCAGGATTACACTGGGGTCCGTCTCGGCTGCTCAGTGACTGGTGCGGAGGGGCGGATAGCCTAGTTCTCGGCAATAAAATATAACGTGTGAAAGAATGTGGATCTTCCGTAATATTAGTGAGTTGCTGAATCTACCAACCTGAAGTCATACTGCCCCAGGATTTCTTGTTATGCGTGAAAGTAAGTTTCCTTACTGTTTATAGATTGGTGATTGTAAACTGGTGGCTTTCAAATCTCCATTCCAGGCAAAAGCCTTTCTGAACAACAGAACAGTTTCTCGTTTGCAAGCACGGAGAGAAAGGAACTGTAAGTGATAAGATCTACTTGGAATTTACCAAGGCCACGTGCACCAAGATAAACACTTCTTTATGGATAGGATCAGCAGATGACATGTCAGGGAAAGTCGGAGATGTCAAACACGGGACTTCAGCAAACATCTGCTAAAACTGCTTATATGCTTTCAGTCAACAAGATGAGAAAACATTGAGGTGAAGAGGAGCTGTTGAGAAAGACAAGAGGCTGGGGACAGACAGGGCTTGTCACTAGGTCATAGCATTTTGGAGATACTGTAACTAGCTTGCAAAAAAGAAATTCTGCCATTTGTGGCAAATGGGTGAAATTACAGAACGTTTGTTGACTGACATAAGCCCCACTCACAGCAACAGAGTAGAATGGCGGCTCCCAGAGACGAGGAGGCTGGAAACAGGGCATAGTTAAAGGGCAGATGTGAGAGATAAGGGTTTTGTTGTTTGTACCTGTGGTACAGCGTGAGTACAATAGCTAATGATAGCGTACTGTTCATTTAAAAATTGTTAAGAAAGGGCCACCTTTCTTAAGGTGGCCCTAAGAAAAGCGCACCAAAAACTGTTAAAGTAAATTTCAAATGTGTTCCCTACCCAGATGTTAAATATTAGGCGGGGGCCACAGCTTAGTGGCAGAGCATTTGCCTAAACGCACAGGCCCTGGGCTCACTCTCCAGGATGGCGCACACGTGCACGCAACAGTGACAGTGGTAATTCTTTGGGGCAATAGCTATGTCGATTGGCTTGATTCCATTATTTCATGTATTCACAAGTTAGATCACTTTGTACTCCATGAAAACGAGACAGGGGAGCAAGCCTCGCCCCTGACCGGCTAGGTGTCTGAAATGTGAGTTCGTGTTCTCTAAAACTGAAGAATGAATTTTAGGAAGGATAGAGGTTCAGAGTAAGAAAAACTTTGTTGAGAAAGAAAGCTTCTGCCTAAGAGAGACAGAAAGGGGACTCAAGAACGAGTGACCTATCACTTGATTTTTTAAAGGGCTTCTATGGAACAAAGCCACAAGATGAGACTGGTTTAAGGTCTGAAAAAATTTTAGTCAATCAGTAACATTGCAAATACAGTTGCTTAGGCAATATTGGTACAGTGAGAAATCACAAAATGGACAAAACCGTGATCGGCCAGTAAGATCACAACAAGTATAGTTGCTTAGGTAATTCTGATTAAATGAGGGTCTAATGAGAAATCAAGTCCTATAACAAGCGTACAAAATTTGTAGTCAGGTCTCTTTCTCCGGAGGGGGAGTCAGGATCTTGGCCCTCCCCTGGGAGACTGGCGCCTACTTAGAACATCAAGCTCTGCTGTTTATTCACATGGTGCGGTAGTTTTCTCCTTTGGTGACGCTGACCTCGGTGCTGGCTCCTCCGAGGTGGGCTTTTCAAGGGCCAGCCCTGTCTAACTGCCTGTCAAATGTCTAACTAGCTTATTTAGCTATCACAAAACTATTCAGTTATAAACAGCCAACTAACAAAAAGATTAAATGAAAAAGTGAGATTACTGTGACGGAAGTCAGGTTGGTAATGGAAACAAACAGTCGGGAGAGGAGAATGGCAGTGTCCCACGTAAATGGTGGGGCTCCCCGGAAAACCGACGTGTGTCAGGGACTGCGTGCAAACGCAAACTGGAGACCTCACAGGCAGAGTCACACCACAGATTATCAACAGTGATGACTTAATTTTTGTATTGGGGCAAAGTTTTGTAACAGGGACAAAGTCTTAGGACTTTGGAAAACAGAAGAAAAGGTCCCAAAGTTTGAGCATTTTTTTTTTTTTTAATCCTGGAAGGTTCCCCAGTCATAATAGAGATTTTAAAAAAATTAGTTGACTGAGGCAATAACTTATGAAAAGATCACATGGGAGAATTTCGTCTGGCAGCTTTGGACCAAAGCTGGTGCCTTTAAGCTGGGAGAGCCCGTGACTCAGCTGAGTCCTTGAGTTTTGGTATGAGGCTCCGCACATTCCGGGGCTGCTCCCCACACCCGGGGAGGCACAGCCTGGGGACTTCAGCCAGAGACGGTAGACACCCAAAGGGAGGAGGCCGGGTGATTGGACTCACCCATTGTTGATACCTCGATGAGTTCCTCTCAGCTTTGTGCAAAACTACTTAATGATTTGCCCTAGAGCTATGTCCGTGACCTTGACTTATTCAAATATTTTCATTGTGAACTTGAATGAAAGCAAAGATATGAACATTGAATCTGTGAACAATGCAGCTGCTGATACGTTGTATTTAATAACCAAAAGTTGGGTGTAGTGAAGCCTGCATGTGGTTATCAGTTCTTTGTATGGATTTTTCCAACTTTATCATAAAACATTTATGAAGAACAAAAATTTTTTTTTTTGACAATGCACAGTACCATGTGCCAAGGTCAATAGACCAGGATTGGCCCATTGTGAGAGCTGCAGGGGAATTCCTTTGAATGACAGGACCAAGAGGAAGAACTGTGCTAAGCTTGGGCCACTTAATGACTCAGAGAGCCTCTCTCTCAAAAAAAAAAAAAAAAAAAAAAAAAAAGACAAGACAAAAAAGAAAAAAAGAAAGGGCTGGGGGTGTAATTCAGGTCTCAGCAGTGCAGGGGAGGGGGAAGGGAAAGAGGGTAGCAGTGGTGGATCTGCTGGATGCCCTTTCTCTTCTGTTTTATTGTCTGCTCTTGTGCCATTGCCAAGTCACTGGTAGCATTTCAAATTTTCCTAGGCTTTGCTATATGTCTGTCAAAAGACAAAATTACGGCAAACGTGGTTGAAGGATCTTCACTGGCTTCTATTTGCAGCTCCAGAATGGAGAAGCATCCAGTTCTCTGCAAGAGAAGAGATGACTTCCCAGACAGGAGAGAACTAAGGAAAGCAGGAACAGAGAACCCCAGATCATCATTTCAGAGTTGCTTTCTTTGTAAAAGTTAAAGCAGAAGGGATTTCTTTACCCCACTGGCTACTTCAAACTGATTCGGTGGGAATCTGGCTACTGTCTTCTGTCTCCAGGTTTCTCAGGTGATCAGATAAACCACGGAGCTTTGGTGTGATACCAGGAATGACTCCATTTTCGTTTGGTTTGTTGAACCCAATGCAGAATCTCAGCCCACACCAATGGCCTTCTGTCAATTTTATTTAAGTGTGTTTTAAAATATTCTTTCCCTAGTTTGTTCTTCTTAAAAGCTGGCCTTCCTCCCATGTTAACTGAGTATCTCCTGCCTTCAAATTTTCTTGAGATTTTGGTGAGAGTCAAATTAAAATCATAGGTTGGTTGAAAGAGAAACAGACTCTTCACAACAGTAAGATGTCTTCTATTTCTGTTTACTTTTTATTCTCGATTATGGTACTCAGTGCAGCCCGCTGACCAAATGTGTCACCTGGGTGGTTTTGAAATGTGCTTCCTCTCTCCAAAACTACCGAGTCAGAGTCTGTTTTTAAACAAATTCCTAGATGATTAGTATGTTCCTTAAAGTTGGGAAAACACTACTTTTGTGGAATTTTAAGGATTTCCTAGAAGTTTTATGCATTTCTGTTAGGTTAACTCCCAGATTCATACTTTTGAATACTGCTGAATCACTTGTGAGCTTTCCGTGAATATTTCTTCATCCATAAGTACTGACAACTGAGTTATTTTTCTTCTTGTTCTTCAGATCTTTATGTTCTTTCTTTCCCTTGATTTATTTTATTGGTTAAAACTTCCACTCTAGCATAGAAAGTAAGAATGATGTAAAACACATCCTAATGTTACTCGCAACTTTTTTTTTTTTTTTTTTGAGACAGGGTCTCGCTTTGTGGTTCAGGCTGGCCCTGAGCTCAGCCTCCAACTCACGTCACAGCAATCCTCCTGCCTCTGCCTACCGAGTGCTGGGATTACAGGCGTGAGCCACCACGCCCGGCACTGTGGTATGTGGTACTGGTTGGTGCTGGGCGTGAGTCTCCACACCCAGTATGGTATGTGGTTAACTGGGGGATCGAACCCGAGCCCTATGCGCTTGCAAGACAGGCACCAGAACCACTGAGCTAACTCCCCAATCCTGTTACTCGCAACTTTAAAGAGGATAATTCCAATATTTTTCCAATAAATACCAAATTTGCTGATATTTTTTAGCAAGTTAAGAAATCTTCTCAACTTCTGACTTTCTAAACATCTTTCCAAGATCTCTCAAGAAGTCTTTTTTTTTTTTCTATTGCTTTCATTCCCTATAGCAATTCTGACAGGAAGTAATACCAGAGATGAAATATGAAATGTTACATCTTCCAATCTGTTAACTGTAGGATATGCTGAGTTCTTGTTCTCTGGAAATGAAAGAATCAGTCCCAGGAACAATGGAGGTTAAGAAATGGAGGTTAACCTTGGAGGTTAGGAAGATATTGATTGATATGAGAGCTCCTGAGAGGTGAGAGGGGACCTGAGTGGGTACCCCAAGAGAACCTCCTTTATAGAAGAGGTTTATAGGGTGAAACTCATGTGGGGACAACATGAATCACAGCCACAATCAACAGGCAGGTTACAGGTATAGTCCCTTAGGTAATGGTGTCCAGGTGGGAAACAAGTCACACAACAAGCGTGGATGGAAAGAACAAAAATTCTTCAGGAAATCGTGGGCCCAGAGGTCTCTGATCACCTATAGGGGTGGTTGGTATCTGCCTAGACTTCATCAGGCCCAGTGTTGTCCTTTGAGGAAGGACATAGGACTTCCATCTTGTCTTTCTCTTGAAGCCTGGTTTAGTGCTGAGATGTTTCGGGCGCAGCTGCATTGTGCTTCACCCTCTCGAGGACCTGGCCTATCCGACTGCCTGGAGTATTTCTAGCTAGCTCATCTGTCTATAAGACAATGAACCTTTTGGAGCTTTCCTTGATGAAAAATAGCTGGCTTTGGCATGTGTGCCGTAGATTTGTTCTAGAGATTTATTTATCCACTTTATAGCCCATTGTATTATATATAAGAGAACAGTATCAGAAACAAATGGTACATAATAAAAGAATGCTTAGTGAGCAAATATTTGTCTGAAATGTGAACAATTAATTTTAATACTATATAGTAATAAGGATTGTAACTTTGAAAATTTCTTTCTTTTTTTTTTTGAGATAGGGTCTCGCTTTGTGGTTCAGGCTGGCCCTGAGCTCAGCCTCAAACTCACAGCAATCCTCCTGCCTCTGCCTCCCGAGTGCTGGGATTACAGGCGTGAGCCACCACACCCGGCACTGGTATGTGGTACTGATTGCTGCTGGGTGTGAGTCTCCTCGCCCAGTATTGTTATGTGGTCACCGGGGATTGAATCTGGGTCCTTGGGCTTGTAAGACCGGTGCCGGAACCATTGAGCTAAATCCCCAGCCCGAAAATTTTTTATTAGTATGTCCTTGTATTGGAGGCCAGTTTCCTTTAGCTACCTAGAAAGGGGGACAGTGGGGGCCGGGGAGTTAGATCAGTGGTTCCGGCGCCTGTCTTGCAAGCGCAAGGGCCCGGGTTCGATTCCCCGGTAACCACATAACAATACTGGGTGTAGAGACCCCACGCCCAGCAGCAACCAGTACCACATACCACAGTGCCGGGCGTGGTGGCTCACGCCTGTAATCCCAGCACTTGGGAGGCAGAGGCAGGAGGATTGTGATGTGATTTGAGGCTGAGCTCAGGGACAGCCTGAACCACAAAAGCGAGACCCTGTCTCAAAAAGCCTAAAAAAAAAAAAAGAAAGGGGGACAGTGAAGGTTGAAGAAAAAAAGCAACAGAGATTTGAAAAATTCAAAGCCTGTCGGGGGCTGGGGTTAGTGTGCAGAGCGGGCAAAGACAAGACTCCCTTCTGCACTGGGATTTATTGAGTACACGAACTAGGGGCGGGTGCCTGTGACTTAGGAGGCTGGCTATGATTGTGGTTTG